>OX453066.1:17038837-17314840 GCA_949699795.1 Spicauda simplicius | reverse complement strand
GTCATCGCTTTTATAAATGACTGGAAGAAAATATTGTACAATACAGAGTTATTCATATGCGGAAACTATATAAAAAAAAAACTTAAAATTCTAATGCAACCGGACGAACCAAGATAAGATAAGTAGTGATTAATCAAAAATTGGTATAGGTAATATTATCTAATCAATTAAATACATACAATTTTAACGGCATTCTGTAATAGTGGCCTTAATAATGAACAAGCCACGTTTCCTGTGTATATTTATTTATCTGTTTATAATAAATGTTGAATGTCATTCAAACTTGGAATGGGACCCACCAAATAGTGCTTTTGATAGGGAACTATATGAAAGAGTATTAGATCCAGAAGAATGTTCAAGACAACTTGGGTTTTTGACGACAAACAGCACCGCACTATTAACAGTGTGTAAGTATTTTGATTTTGTCTAGTGTCTATGTCTAGTAATCTAAAATATGTGATCAAGTCTATTGATGTGCCAGTAGTTCGTATGGGTCATTCCCGCTCGGTACCACCCCTTCGTCAACACTGTTGACGACTAGGAAATTAAAATCCGTTCCCGCGGAAACAATATCTGTATCCGTTACATTTTAAATGTCAAATTGATCTTTTTTATTTTTATTTTTTATTATGTTTGTAAAATTTAAGTTAGCAAAGAAATAATTTTAAACTGTAGGTATTAGGTATATAATCACTACAGTTTAAATGTTGACTAATAAAATTTCTAAAAATGCATAGTGGGCACATGTAAATTGCATAAATTAAAAATATTATAAATCATTTTTTGCTTTGAATAATTCATAGTAGGCAATTAAAACTTATTCAACTACTTAATCGTAATTAATTATTTATTTATGTCAAGTGAAAACTGTTGTTTTACAAAATAATCTGTATTGTCGGGGCAAAAGATAAGATCCGTAGCTGTATACAAAATCTCAATATAATAATCATTTATTGCTTATTTGTATATATTTTTTATAATCCAGTGTAATACATAACTGTTTGTGTCATACGTTGTTTTCATTTGAATCGCGATTCTAAATAATGAATTGAATGGCCTCTTAATAAATTGTGATATTCTGATTAACATATTTTAATTCTATGAATTTGACAAATTGATTTTCTATAAGTTGATTTGATATAACTTCTGAAACTAATAATAGAGGATAGGTATAGATTTAATTGAAATGTGGTAAAAATTTATTATTTATTTTTTCCATTTATTGCATTTCTAGTTCTGGATTCTGGCATCAGGCTTCCAAAAGGGATCCTCACAGGCAACAACATTCACCTTGGAAACTACCACCAATGTTTGGGCATAAATTACAATGTCCAAGACATGGAAATCGAAGGGAAGTACTGCATGATCCAAGTCCCTGGAAACCAAAGCTTCAACTTGCCAAATCTAAGGCCCTGGCCCGGATTCGATTCCAGACAGCTTGTCATGGATAAAGAAGTTGCGATACAAATAGAACAATTGAACGCGAGAAAAGCTGCTTTGAGGCAAATGTTTGGCATTGATACAAGTGATGACATGAGGTAAATTACAATTTGGAAAGATTTGTTACATACAAGTATGATATTTTGCTGTATTCAACCATTTTTTCGTTTATATTTTATGGGTGACATAGGTTTAGTCCATGGTGTGGAATTGCAGGTGATATTCTTATAATCATTTATATATATGAACTAAACCGGTCTAATAAGTCCGGTAAGTGACGGGGTAATTGAGTTACAAACATAAAAACATATTGCAACGAGAACTGAGAACCTTCGTGGAATTGGGAACCTTCTACTATTTTAAGTGATTTGTAGGGTTTTTTTTTGGGTTAACCGTACGGACAGTAGACATATGTTACGCTTAAAATTTTGTGGACCTATAATTATTTTTATTGAAGTATTAATTTTATTTTCTTGTAGCTTAGTAGGTATTAAATTTTCTTGTAGTTTAGTAGGTAATTAAGGTGCAATCTCTACAAAGATAATCTCTGTTTAGTCTGTTTTTCTATTATCGGACTAGCATATTGTTTCAGGTGTTTAAGAAATATCTTATCATAATTATTTCCATTAATTGAAGTTATAGCTTAGTATTTTTTTTATGATAAGTACCTATTTTTTGTACAGCTGCTACAGATTTTATTATGAGATAAATTTCTGTCGTCAACACATTACTGTATTACCCTGTGGGACTCGTGCTCAGCAGTGGGACAATAATGGGTTGACGATAAAATACCTCTGAAAACTTTTTTAAAGATCTCTCTGGCGTGTTGGTTTTCTCACGAAGTTTTTCTTCTCTGTATAGCAGCGGTAATTAATTTCTACTATTATACTATTATTTATATTTTATTTATTTGACTGAAGTAGCAAGCGAGCATGCAGTTCACCTGATGGTAAGTGGTCACTGCCGCTCATGGACATCTGTAATCAACTTCATACAGAACATGGGTTCTATCTGAAGTCAAACACAGATGCGTTGCCACTCCGGAGGACTATGATGGTCGCCTCATGTGAAAGTGTGCCGGCAACCACACCTTTCTATCGAAACGCAAGAAATGCTTCACGTTAGGAATAGGTGTGGTAATAAAATATACACCCTAAAGAACTTTAAGGATTGTAATATAAATTGTAAAACTCAAATCGAGTCAATTGTCAAAGTCATATCTATATCGTGGTATATAGTAATATATCGTGTAGGCATTTAAAATTTAAACAATTTTTAATTATTACGCCTGCGAACAATTAAAATATTTTTATTTACCCAATACTTGAAAAAATATGTCACCTTTTATTTAATAATATTTGTACGAATTCATATTATGTATACAATCAGTGCAGATCATCGCAATCTGATAGTCGCGTGGAATGCATCGACTCGTTACATATTAAAGTATAGCTAAATTGATGTATTCGTATACAATCGACCTTTTGTATTTAAATAGAGATAAGCGGTTGTTAAAGTAACCTATCTTAAGTGTAGAAACCCTAAAGAGACACGTAAAAAAACCTATTTTTACTATTCACCTGACTGCACAAGGAGGGTAATGTTTTTTTTAAAAGGGTTTAGAATTTCAATATTGATAAAAAAAAGTATAATAATATAATTAACACTTTAAAATCCAAAAAAAAAATCTTAGTGTGTTTTTGTAAAAAAAAATGGGTTAGAAAAAAAGAGTTGTAGTTGTCGATAACGTCTATGGAATAAAGGATTTAAAAATCGGTTTATATTCAGAAGATCATGTTTTTCTAAAAACCATGAAACTGCACTACCTATTTTATTCCGTTTATTTGCACAAAATAAAAATAGTATAGCTCAAAATTCGTAAAATCTTATGATATGAATTAAATCTATTTTCATAAAGAAAATGTTGTGAAATTTAATTACGTATCGGAGAATGGTTTCAGAGATTTTATCAATAAGCCATCCAAAAACGTCATAATGATAAAACCGCATTCATAATTCCTTTTTCGCGAAAATCGTAACAATATCTTGTTTACATCAAATCAGCGATGCCTGCACCGCCTAAGCCTACAGTTATTTCAAAATAAGTACTAATATTGTACTTACACAGTTTAATACAAAATTTAGTTATGTTTTTATTTTTATAAGGCAAAGTCTTTTTGAAAAATATGTGTATAAAATTTTGACGACCCGCGTGGCAGCGCGGTTACCGTAGCGGTCTGACACGCAGTGGGTTCCGGGTTCGATTCCCGGCCAGACAGGCATCTGAATGATGAGTTTAGATTCTGTTTCTAAGTCTGGGTGTTTATGTATTCGTCTTTGTGTGTCCATGGCACCCACGACACAGGGGAACATCCTACTGTGGGGCTTTGAGTGTAGAAAACGTTAAACGTCAAAATGACGTTAAAATGACAGTTGATAAAAATACCATTACAAAAATATATAAATCATAATACTTTTATGTAATTTTTTTGACACAAACACTTATATAAAATGGCTTAAATGAAATAAATTATTAAAGAAGAAATATTATTAAACTATTAATTAAAACAAACCTGACTGCTTAAAAACGGATCAGCAGCATTTTTGTAATAATTTATCAAAACACGCGGCAGCGTGTTGCAAGTTTTCGAAGAGATAATACGCTACAAGTGTTATGAACTGAACCCTTTAGCCAGGACATTTTTTCCCCCTAATAACTCGAAATTTATTTCAGGTTGTATGAAATTTGGTATCAATGATATGTATGTTAGAGATAATTAATTAATTTACCATGGTGTACGACCTCATTCATATTATAAGAATATTACCACGTCAGTTGTGAATGTCAGGAAATCAATCAATAGCACTTGTGATGGTTTTGTCATTAAATACGTATAGTGATTTGGGAATAAATATCGATATGTTGGACGATAATGGCGACCCATTCAGATAACAATCCATTGGATTTCGCGACATGTATATATTACGTAAAGCAAAAACACATAACGTCAAAAAATGTCAGATGTCTTTGTCAAAATACCCGCTATTGCTAAACCTCTTTTTACCTTTAACGGTGCGTTCAAAACAACTTGATTTTTTTTACAATTTGTTTAAATAAGAGAAATATTAGTGCTACTTTGGACAATAATAAGTTTAGTTTTTTATATTTAAATTACGGTCGAATTTCGACCTTTGCGACGGAAATAGTATTTATTAAAAGCCCAGAAACGAATTGAAATCCTAAATTTCATAAATATATCCCGATCGGTTATTGAAATATTCAGGTACGATCATCGGCATTATTTATCACGGACTGACTGACTTACATACATATGAAAAACCTAACTAACTTCCAGATGACTTGCACACATATTTTTATGAGAAAACTTGATCTTTTATGTTAATTTTTGATGGGATTTAAATTTAAAATTTTAAGCTTTTAGCGTTATGTACCACTGTGACGTAATCACGGTCAGCTATTAAGTTATTGCCCACGGTTAATATAAATTATATAAATAATAACTATAAGTGTTTTTTGATATAATGAAACTTTTATATCTCTTACTCTTCAGAACGTTACCAGGCAACCCGTTTGTGGGAACGACATTCAGGCTAGCGGTATGCTTACCCAAACCTTGCACGACCCAGGAGTTCATAAATGGTTTGTTCGTGAACTTGACCGCTATGGGCTTCCAGTACAGAGATCAATTCTGTAGATTGAATAATGACAAGCCGTGGGTGCCGGCGGATACGGCTGCTGTGTGAGTATTAATTATACACATCCCTGGTTAAGATATGTAGTGGATGATTTATTAGTGTGCGAATATTATGAATGTAGGAGTCATTTAGTAGATGATAAAAGGTACGGTTTGATTGGTGAGGTACCACTGTCAGATGTATCTAACGTAAAGCAATTCATACGTTTTTTTGGATGGGTGTTGTTGGGCCTCATAATGTGGCCAGCCAGGGCCACATTATGAGGGACTTTCAAAGGAGGTCAAAGGGAATTAACATTAGCATTTGATAGCGTGATTCAGAACTTGCAAATGAATTTTATTAACGCCATCTATTAACAACGTCTGGAACTACTGAATATGTATCAACTAATAACACATCGATATTCCCACGGGAATGAGAGAGCGCGGTAAAAAGTAGCCTACGTCACTCTCCACCTTCCTATCTCCCATCATATAAACTATATCATATAATAGCTATGGGGCGACATGAAAGAGGAACAAACAAACACACTTTCACACTTATAATATTAGTATGGATTTCTCTTACATTCTTCAAACACCACGTAGCACTTAACACTATTAGGGAGACCTCCTGCAACTTCTCAAGAAATAGCGTCACTGCATGTAAATGCGCTATCGAAGTTTACTGAATTCCCTGTATATAAAAAAACGATGTATTTTGACGATTCACGTGGCGGTGCGATTACCATACCGGTCTGATACGCAGTGGGTTCCGGGTTCGATTCCCAGCCAGACAGGTATCTGTATGATGAGTTTAGATTCTTGGTCCGGATCTTGGTGTTTGTGTACTCGTCTTTGTGCGTGTCTACCATTGACACACCACAGAAGAAAATCCTACTGTGGGTTTGTGAGCGAAAGCGTAAAAAAAAGTTCTGAACATAGACTTGGAGCACGTTCGCTCCCCTGGCTAGGCCAGGCAGAATAAAAAGTGAATCGGCAACCACACCTTTCTATAAAAACGCAAATTTAGCTAGAATAGGCGTTGTGGTGGTGCCTCCACGGTCGAACTACACTGGTTCTACCACATGGTATGTTGGTGCTACTAAGAGTTTTACCACCTTCAATGTTGTTTGTTTTTTCAGAGTAATATTTTCCGTAATCGGAGTTTTGGTACTGCTGAGTACGAGCTACGATGTGTGGAAAACAATTATTATTGGAAAGGGTATATTTAATCATTTTATTATCCTTATTTAATAAGGTACTTTACAAATTGATCAACCCATCGTGTTACGACTGAGTACCATCGTCACACGTATTTTTAGTGCGAAGTAGTCGATGATAAAGGATACCTAAGCATTTTATTACAAAGGTGCAAATGCTGGCTGAATAAAGTCGAAGTGACTAATGACCTTTAGAGTGGTAACGCAAAGTTTCTGTAAAAATCCATGTAATCCATGCTATATGGAGTTGTTTATAGATGCCCACGGACGAAAATGATTACTTGCCATCAGGTATTCTGCATGCTCAATTGCCACTGCGATTATTATAAAGAAAAGTTGAGCTAGATTAAACTAAATTTTATTCAATACAATTCTCTCATTATAGTCAATGTTTGTTTTCCGTAAAAAAGAAAGAAACTCAATTGGCGTTATTCAAATTTGATCCCAGTGTTTATTCAAAAAACCACTCAACTCAAATTTGAAAGATTATTCTTTCAAATTTGAGTTGAGTGTTTTTTTGCCTTTGAGGGCTTATTTATAAATATCTTTCTATCTTTCTACGATCTATTCAGCTATAAATTTAATAAAATGAATTTAATGGCAGGTATAAATTCGTTTCCATACTAAAAACCATTCTCTCTACATTTACAGATTCGAAAGCTGTGAACACCATCTATCGGTCGTTTTCAGTATACACCAACACGCGTCGTGTTCTTAACTTCCCGCCGAATCCCAATGCAATCGAGTGTTTGGATGGAGTGAGGGCGGTGTCGATGCTGTGGATCCTCCTTGGCCATGCCTTTTCTACTCAACCGTTTACTTACAACGGCATTGACGTTTTTCAGGTATTAAAATTTTACTAGTCACCGCGAACAGTAGAAATTCAATCGCATTTCAACCCAAAAACTAAAGTTGATATTCTCAAAAGTAGGAATATTTCTCAAGTTAAATTATTTTCAAGTTATTTTAAATGCGCCCAATATACGTAAAAAGAGAACTAAGCTGCGTTTAAAAGAAATAGCGCGTATTTTGACAAAGACATCTGAAATTTTTGACCGTATGTATTTTGATAGTAAGACATTGATAGTTTTATTATGTTTATAATATATGTGTTTGTGTCAAATGCACGGTAGTGTGTGTAATATGTTTAGAGTTGATTTTATGTATGTTTTATATATTATTTGAAAAAAATATTAGCATTTCGTAATACTTCCCTACAATAACTTTAACCGTGTGTTTCATACCCCTCCGTCTGCGGCGAGTGTCTTAAAAACGGACACCACGTTTTTGCTTCACGTACTAAATACATAGATTTTTTGGTATTTGTATTATTTTTGTATTTACCAGGTGGTAGAAGCAGTGTACTAAGATCGGGGAGATGCCGCCGTCAAACTTATTTCTATCGATAAGAAGTTCTTGCGTTTCGGTGGAATGAAAATAGGTTATCTGTTCACTTTCATATAAAGCCACCATCCATATAAAGTTGCTTATAGATGTCCTTGGGCGGCAGAGAGCACTAATCAGGTGAATTGCGTGCTCGTTTATTTTAATCGGGTAAAAAATAGGTGGTAGAACTCTGTAGTTCGAATCCAGTGGCGCCTCCGTTATATATAGTTCTGTCTAGCACGGTAAATATGCCTAGACAGAGATAGTATAATGCTTGAAACTTACACTCTCGATCGGGAGGTCCGAGGTTCAAACCCAGGAACCAATGGTTTTTTTAATTATGTGCGTATTTCAAAAATAATTATCACTGCTTTTCGGTGAAGGAAAACATCGTGAGGAAACCTACACAACCGAGAGTTCCTTAAAAAAAAAGTTCTCGGAGGTGTGTGAAGTCCACAAATTAGCACTTGGCCATTCTGAGAGGAGACCCATGCCCAGCAATGGGACACTAATGGGTTGACGAGAGAAAATATGCTTTGCTGATCTGAGGCATTGCTAACGGGTAGCAACACATCTGTGGCCAACCTCACGTAACTTTAATCTTAGCCGAGGTCGATACATATATTTATGAGTGACAGGGACAATTTACTATCAAGTAGACTGCATCCTCGTTGCCTACATCACTCTTACACACATAAAACACTATCGCAGATGTGTAATTACAATAATTAATATAATACATATACACATACTTTTGCATAGATGAAAATAAGATAAAATATGTGTTGTAATTGTTGTAGTAAAAATATGTTGATTTTATTAATATGTTATTGCAGTGGTCAGTATCAGCAGACTCTCTATGGATTCAAGCGGCACACTTGGCCGTGGACACATTCTTCATGTTAAGCGGATTACTAGTTGTCTACACAGCAGCTGGAAAACTCACATCGAGTAAGATAATGTTTTTACCTTTAATCTATTTCTTTAGCAAACGAGCATGCAGAACACCTGAAGATTGAACCATGAATTCTCACAAAAACACGGGTTATATATGAAATTGATTACAGATGCGTTGTTACTCCCGAGGAATGAGATGGTCGCCTCATCTACGAGTAGGTATAAATAAGCCGGCAACCATACCTTCCCAGCGAAATGTGAACTGCGAAGTATTGTCGGTAAATTAAATCTTATATATCCGCCATCTAACAGCCTAACGGTATTTGGTTGAAATTCGGTACTATATGGACCGAATTCCTACCAAATACTTGTGTTTGTGTTTATAGATCTTTATTCTCAATTAAGACATATGCCACTTACATGAGAACATTAGGAATGTAAATTTTAAATATTATATTAATGCTATCATTCGTCGTTGTAATAATTACTTACTTAACGCATTAACATTTTCAGATTGAGTATTTGTCAAGTATAAATTGAGCCAGTTTAGTCTTAAATGCGTTAAGTGAGTGTACATTTTTAACGTGTGCCGGTACTTTATTATAAAGTTGTGCTCCTTCAAATGTTACGGTTTTTCTACCATAAGACGTCCTAGTCTTGGGTAATGTAAGAAAACTAGCTTGCCGCGTATTGCGTTTGCTATAACGTTTTAATTTAGTGAATGTAATATTGGTCTGTATATTTCCGTTGAGGACTTTTCTAATTAGTATACATGTGTTGTAAACGTATAATTGCTGAATATTCATTAATTTTGTGTCATGATAAATTTTTGTCGTAGGTGTTCTGAAGGGGTAGCGAAATAATAGTTTTAATATTTTGTTTTGTGCAATTTGTAGGTTAGCTAATTTTGTTTTGGTAGCATTTCCCCAGACTTCGATCAGGTATAGTAAGTGTGGTTTAATAAGGGTATTGTAAATAGTGTATCGGAGTTCACAGGGGATACATCGGGTTAAATTATAAATTGAACCAGCAGTTGATATTAATTTATTTCTTACGTGTTCAATTTGATAATTCCAGGTTAGATCGCTGTCTATTCTTAGACCTAGGTATTTTTCATGTTGTTTTTGTTGTAGTGGTATATTATGAATCGTTAGGGTGTCATGGGATGTAATTAATTTATTTTTAGCTTTAAATAATATAACACGATTTTGATGTATTTACCGTTAATAGATTGTGTTGAAACCATTCAGTTAACTTATTTAAGTCTTCTTGAGCTTGAGCGATAAGAGTTTGTATGGATGGTCCGAAATAGAATAAGCAGGTGTCATCTGCATATAGAGTTATATGCCCGTGTAGTCCTAGGTCTTGGATATTGTTTATATAAATTAAAAATAGCAGCGGGCCTAAAATAGATCCTTGCGGGACACCGCAAGTTACAGATAAGGCATTACTTTGATAATCTCCTATTTTAACCACTTGAGATCTGTTACTTAAATAAGACTCGAACATTTTAAAAGCATTGCCTTTTACCCCTATACATTTTAATTTTTTTAAAAGCAATGAGTGGCTTACAGTATCAAATGCTTTTTTTAAGTCAATAAAAATACCTAGTACTACATTTTTGCTGTCAATGCTGTGTTTAATTTTACTAACTAAATCAATTGTTGCCGATAGCGTACTACTTCTCGGTCTAAAGCCATATTGACGATCAGATATAAAATGTATTGTTTTTGTATAGTCATGTAATCTATTGTATATTATTTTTTCCAAAATTTTAGACAAAACCGGCAATACAGAAATAGGTCGATAGTTGCCCGGATCGGTTGTACGTCCTGATTTATAAATGGGTGTGACCCTCGCGATTTTTAAACTGTCTGGGAATGTCCCATCTAATAACAATCTATTAAAGCATTGTGTTAAGGGGCTAGCAATTTCATTCAATATACTTTTTATTACTTTAGTGCTTATACCATCTACTCCAACGCTGCAATTATTATCGAGATTTGTTATAATTTTGGAGACTTCATTGGTTGTACATGGTTTAAGACCGGATAATTCGGAGAACGAACATGGAAATACTTCAATATGTGATATTGACCATATTTTGAAGATTTGTAGCTCAGATTTGAATTACTCGCTTCTAGATTCAAATGTCACTCGAGCAAAGCTGGGTTTCATCTAGTGTTCTATTGTTATACAGTGAAGCTGATAAAGAACCTCCACCTATTCTATCTGAACCGGCTTCTGAGAATGTTTCCCGTTCTGGCGACGGTGGTACTGCTGGAGGCCTCGCTGTTGCACCGCTGGTTCGATGGCCCCATGTGGGGATCTTCTGCGGATAACTGCCGAGCGTTCTGGTGGAGCGTGCTTCTTCACGCACAGAATTATGTTAACCCGGGCCGAATGGTAAGTAACTCGTAACTTTTTTGTACTAATCCCAACAAATTTATCTATGACTAGTTGACCCAGCGAACTTCGTTTCGCCTAAAAGTCAAAAATCCAAAATTATCAGTGTTTCTCCACTATATTATGCATGTATTATACATATAAACCTTCCTCTTGAATCACTCTATTTATTTAAAAAAAACTGCATTAAAATCCGTAGCGTAGTTTATAATATCTAAACACACATAGGGACAGACAGCGAGATGCGACTTTGTTTTATACTTTGTAGTGATTATGATTTTAAGTATTTGCCCTTAAATGGTACTATTAATCAGTATAGGACAGGAATTCTAGCTGTTTAAATTTTAATTTTATACTATTAGTTATTGGTGTCCACCAATTCGCACTTGACCAGCGCGGTAGACTGTGGCCTAACACTCTCTCATTCTGAGAGAAGACCCGTGCCCAGCAGTGGGACAATAATGGGTTGTACGCACTATTAGTTATACCTCTGAGTTATAATTCTATTCGTCACATAAAGCTTTGTGACGTGCCGTCCCAGTGGTGGACATATAACTTGTTTAAAATGAGTTTTTTTTGTTTGAAGTAGCGAACAAGCCTGCAGTCCACCTGATGGTAAGTGGTCATTGCCTCGTGGACATCTGTAAGTAACTTCAAATAGAACATGGGTTTTATTTGAAGTCGCACAGATGTGTTGTTACTCCTGAAGTCTATGGTCGCCTCATATAAAAGTGTGCCGGCATCCATACCCTTTCATCGAAACTCAATAATTGCTTCACGCTAGACATAGGTGTGGCGGTGGTACTTCCCCGGTCTAACTTTGGTTCCACCACCTAGCTTTTAGTGTCCTGCTTTGAGTTTGGCGCTGATTTTCAGTCCCTCCTATCTTCCTCAGATCTTACGTGGAAGTTGTATCACGCATTCTCCCCTTTACCGACAGACAATCACTACATAGTATAAAACAAAGTGGCTTCGCGCTGTCTGTCCCTATGTATGCTTAGATCTTTAAAACTACGCTACGGATTTTAATGAAGTTTTTTAATCGATAGACAGACTCAAGAGGAAGGTTTTTATGTATAATATGTACATAATATAGTGGAGGAACACTGATTATTTTAGATTTTTGACTTTTAGGTGAAACGAAGTACACCGGGTCAACTAGTAGTTACAGAAAATAAGAAACATTGCGTATACACTGAAAATGATACTAACTAATAAATTCGTCATAAATTCCAGTGTTTGCCGGTCACCTGGTATCTAGCAATCGACGTGCAGCTACATATCCTATCACCCTTGGTATTGGTGTGGGTCCTCAGCGGGAACAGCAAAGTAGCGTGGTCGGCGCTCACTATGACCCTGCTAGGCGTACTCACAGCTGCAACGATATACTGCTTCCAGATGGAGTTCGCTACGGGAATGGGTAGGCCAGGGTGAGTAGGTGATTTAGCTACATTAATTTACATCTACATACATCGAATATGCAAGGAGAGACAAAACTTAAAGTAAAACTGATTTTGACATTTTTTTTGTCTGTCTGACGCATGTCGCATTGTACTAGGCTTTAAAGAAGACTACTACATATTTGTAGGGGATACATGACATGGGATATTCTATTGTAACAACATTTGTGACGTCTGTATTTTGAAGAGTCGCTTGCCTCCGGCCGTACTAGCCCGCGCGGCGTACAACGCGTGGCGCAGCAGTTACCGTACCGGTCGGACGCGCAATGGGCTCCGGGTTCGATTCCCGGCCAGACAGGTATCTGAATGATGAGTTTAGATTCATGTGCTGGGTCTGGGTGTTTGTGTATTCGTCTAGTGTGTGTCCATGGTACCCACGACACGGGAGAAAATCTAAGTGTGGAGCTATCGGTGTAGAAAGCGTGCGTCCGTGTGTTTTAAATTATTAACAGGACCCCCTTTCAGGAGAATCCGCCAGTGGAGATCAAAAGACTGGACGGAATGACGTATTTTGGACTATATTTAAATAATGTTTTGCATTTCAGCCAAATGATGCACTATTTTCTGTACTACTATATAAATACATTGACACGGGCATCACCGTTCATAGTGGGAATGGTCTACGGTTATATGCTGCATACGTGGAGAAAAAGACAATTAAATCTACACGTTGTAAGTAGCCAAGCTGTTATGAGAATTATTATATTAATACGTGAAGCAACAACTTGTGATGTATTTTTAAGTAATATGCCGCGGACGGATTAGTATGAAATTTTGCACGGTTCTAGTGGTCGTAGAGAAGGAGTGCGGAATGTTCATTTTTTTTCAAATAATGCATATGTCATACATAAAATCAACTAAAAACACATTACACACACTACCGTGCATTTGTCACAAACACATACATAGTAAACGTAATAGAACATTCAATGTCTTACTATGAAAACACATAACGTCAAAAATGTCAGATGTCTTTGTCAAAATACTGCTATTGCTTTTAAATGCGGCCTAGATAACTAAAACTCTTTTTATATTTAATTTCAAAAATTAGTTAAAAAATTAGTTAAAAAATGTTACATTTCATTTGAATTTGAGAAATTTTTGTACTACTTTGAACAATATGAAGTTTAGTTTTTTAATTTAAATTACGATCGAATTTCGACCGATGCGACGGTTGACTAGTGATGTTTATTCCAGTATAATGATGTGAGTAAACAAAAACACAAATTAATCGTTTCAGTTTAGCCTACTATACATCATCCAGAAAGTATTTTGTCATCAAACGTTTTTTATGCAAGGTGCTAGAAAGTATATAATTAAGAGGATTTCCTTCTTGCATTTCAGTGGAAGGGTGTAGCTGGTTCACTTTCATGTGAAGCTAGCATCTTAGTCCTCGGAAATCAGATTATCTAATATATAAAATTCTCGTGTCACAGTTTTTGTTGCCATACTCCTCCGAAACGGCTTGACCGATTTTTACCAAATCGCATCAACCCATTCGCACCAATTCGCACCACCACCACCCACCACCACCACCAATACGCACTTGGCCAGCGCGGTGGACTATGGCCTAAACTCTCTCATTCTGGGAGAAGACCCGTGCCCAGCAGTGGGCCAATAATGGGTTTACCAAATGTTATATGCTTATTCAGTAGTTCTGAGAATCGGCCAACATCTATTTTTCATACCCCTTAAGGGTTGTCCACCCTTAATATTTTTTTAAATTTTTTATATGGCAAAACAACGTTTGTCGGGACAGCTAGTTATGCTATAAAGAAATAAAAAAATATTCAACTTTACAGACTGACGCTGTAATTCATCTGTAAGTCTAATCTCGTTACACTTACGTTACTATGATTTTTTGATTCCAGGTAGCAAACATGTTACTTTGGCTGCTATCCCTAGCGCTTCTCGGCTTTACAGCGTACGCAGTGCTGCCGACCATACAATTAGGCTGGAACAATCAAACTGTGGATAGTTTGTACAACTCCTTCCTGAGACCGTCGTGGGCGATGGCGCTTGGATGGGTCATATTCGCCTGTGCGAAAGGATATGGGGGTATGTTATCATCAACCAATTAATGTACCACTGCTGTGAACGGGTGTCTACTTGGGTGAGAGGGGAGAGGATTTTTCCAAGGCCAAGTGAGGTTTGGTGGAATGTTAAATGTGTCTCTAAAGTATTGCGGGCAGTAAAGTACATCCTATGACAATGCCATCAATTTGACATGTAGTCGCCGCATTTGTCGACCCGCGTGGCGGAGTGGCTACCATACCGGTCTGACGCGCAATGAGCCCCGGGTTCGATTCCCGGCCAGACAGGTATCTGAATGATGAATTAAGATTCGTGTTCTGGGTCCGGGTGTTTGCGTATTCGTCTTGTGTGTGTCCATGGTACCCATGACACAAGAGTTAATCCTACTGTGGGGCTAAGAGTGTAGAAAGAGCAAGTCCAACTCAAAAAGGATAGCATACCTGAGGTTGGCCACAGATATTTTGAAACCCTTAGATAATTAAAAAATAAAAGGTTAAAGTAACACATATTTCTAACCCAACTGCGTTTATGGAAATATTTATATACATTTTAGTTAATCTACATTTATAATTCGGTCAAGGGGTACGGTAGAGTCTATGAAGACTTTACATGAATAATATAACGTAAAAACATATTCCGAGTCTACAAATCTGGATTGTCTAGTATTTTGTTAAATTTTAATGTTGTAAATGGCAGCCGCCATATTGGCCACCCTTATGCCATCTTGAGTTCATTAATGCCGATTAACGACAAGTATTAGTGAATTTACAGTTCCGTCGGGTCCGGCACAGTACCAGTTGTCTGTGAAAACATACCTGTCTGTCAGTGTCAGTGACGACACGTTGTTTTCAGTGTGAAAATGAACCTTAATAATACTACCTTTTATAATACTGCATGTCTACTTGTGTGAATCGATGATACTTTAAAGTAACTTAATGTCAATCTTTGTTCTCATAAAAATGACGTATTAGTCTTATTTGAGAATAAATTCTTTAAACCTAAACCTAATTGGAGTTCCTGGTTTTGGTTGAACAGACAAAAATCAGTCACATGTTTTTTTTTAATTCATTTCATTTAGTTTTGACCTTCCATGTATTTAAGGGATTATTATACTTAGACACGTGTGAAATATCATGTGTCTTAGTAAATAAAGCTCCAGAAAACAGCAGTTATTACCCAGAAATAGGTATTGCATTAACAAAAAAAAAAAAAAAAACGTTTACGTATTGTGGCTTCTCGTTCTGTACTCTCTCTCTCTCGCTCTCTCTCTATCTCTCTCCTCTCACTGTTCGTTTCTCTATTTCTATAATCTATTGATTATTATTTCTTTTTTATCTGTTTAATAGATCCTTGTTTTTTTTATTTCATAAGTAATGTTTATTTTTTGCTATCCAGGTCCTGTGAACTGGTTCCTGTCCCTGCGCGTGTGGAAACTGCCGGCTCGTCTGTCCTACGCAATGTACCTGTACCATTTCTCGCTCATGCTCTTTATTAACAACTCTCGCACCGAACCCATTTGGTTCTCCGTGGAATATATTGTAAGTTGATCTGTCTCTATGCTTTTTTACTCGGTCTCTTACTCTTTCAACCTTTATAATTATATGTCTTGCTTTTCATTCTAATTTTATGTATTGTATATTCAATTAAGCCATAAATATATAAGCATTATTTGAAACATAAATCAAAGGTCGTTTTTGATCAATTATAGTGACAACATATAGCTAGATTTTTCTATACGATCATGACATTTGTATTGTTCCAGATATTCCTGTTCTTTGCGTATACAGTGCTGACGTTTTTGGTGTCATTTTTAACCTGCGTGATCGTTGATGCTCCCTTCTCAGTATTCTTTAAACTTCTCTTGGATAGAGGTAATGTAATTTTGTAATCTACTAGGTGGCATAGCACTATCATGTTTGAACACATAACGGATAAATTTTAATTTACTTTTTACAGGTAACATAAAGAAAAAAGAAGCAAATCCTGTGCAAAATGGTAACAGCCATAGAACAAACGGATATTCTTATAGTAAAAGGCAGTGACGTTGAAATTAAAGCAAGATGTCAGTATATTCAAGAAACTAAAACGATAAATGAATAAATAAAATAGTAATCAATGTCACGATGCGTACCTTGCAACATTTTTACAGATTGTGATGTTACTTGAAAATGTATACTAATCATATAATATTTAATTAAATTTATGCGTTTAGTAATGTTTAAATTGCAGCATACTGATTACAGAATCGATTTATAGTATATTGTTAGTATATGTTTACACTTCATTATTGTATTTAATGAATAAATTGAGTACATATTTAGAGTCACCGCGCCCTAGGCAGCCAGGCTGCGACAGCCATGCTACGGAAGCCAAGCATATGACGATGTATGGGAGATTGCGCACATAAGCAGCCCGGAAATTCTGGTTGCGGCAGCCATTACAACACCTGTAGTACGACAACCCATTGGCTGCGCCCGGCCAAAGGGAATATTGGCGAATGTATATGGTTACTGTCAGTCTCCGCGGACTAGTTATAGCAGTTAGCCACTCGTTGAGTATTTACGAGATAAATAAAATTATAAGTCCTTCCGCGTCCATATCGCTGACGAGAGTATTGACAAATGGCTGTCGATTGGCTGCAATAACTGGCTGCCCAACGTTGGATACGCAGCCAAACTGCTGCGTGTAGTACGTGGAGACTCTTTTTGTAATGTTTTTATGTAAGTTTTTGTAAATATGTTTGTTCCAATCTCACAAAATAAAAGAAATATATTTAATTCTTGTTTTGTTTGTTTTTTCTATCTACTCATAAATAATCTTTTTATTTGAACATATACATTAGAATCTGTCTATATCGAAGATTATCATGTATGACGTGCACGCACAACAAATAATAAAGTATAATAATCACTGCTTATTGGGTATAATTTAGTCCTTATCTAATTCAATAAAAATGTTATTGTGATAAACAATCAATCAGATTACAAGTATCATTTTGATTCTATTTCATTTGGGTTTTAAGTCATGATCGTATCATTAGTATACTGCTATAATTTATACATTTTTTTTTTCATTTTTAATACACACGCGTTTGGCCTCGATCTCACCTAATGGAAAGTGACGATGAGGCCTAAGATATGACACGCTTGTCTAGAAGGAGCCTATTCACTCTTGCTTTGAAAACACCCAGATTGTACTTATCGGGAAACACAGAGGCCGGCAAGGCATTCCACTCTTTAGCTGTTCGTATTAAAAAGGACGAAGCAAAGCGTTTCGTCCGAGCCAAAGGAAGAGTGACTTGATAGGGGTGGTAGCCTGCCGTACGTCTGGAAGTTCGAAGATAGAAAGGGGCTGGGGTTATGAGATCGTGTAAAAGTTGCGCACACTCTCCAAAATGTATACGGTAGGAGATAGTTAGGCGGGCTACCTGCCGTTGGTGTTGTAGGCTCAGGAGCTTGTCTGAAAGTTCTGGTGAAATTTTGCAAAAAGTGACGCTAAAGAGATACGTTACAATTATAGTATTTAAATTACACCGTTTCAAAATATTGAAAAAATATGCAAACTATAAAAATTAAGGTTTTTCGTTACAAAAGTAATATTACACAAATGTAATCGTTTCAAGATATTTGTGAAACAAGCTTGGCAAAGAGTTACGTTGAAGCGTTACGTTACAATAATAGTATTTAAATTCTACCGTTTTAAGATACGATAATTGATATCACTACACAGTATAAAACAAAGTCTCTCTCTCCCTATGTATCCTTAGATGTATATGACTACGCTTTTTTTTTTGTTTTGAGGGGGAAACCTTCAAAAGGTACCCGACGCCGTGGGAGCGACGCAGGATTATGTGGGATTTTTACCGCACTAAAACCCCCCTGGTGGCCGTCCTCGGCGCTGAAAAGGAGGACTCCGGGATCTCGAAACGACTTCAACCGGAATCCTCCGAGCGCGCTGCCCCATCGGGCTCCTCCCAGGTGAGTGGCTGGGCCCACCGCTCCGTCTAGTCTTTACGACGGTATGCGACCACACATACCGCCGTCCTCTCTAGCCGTCTGCAATCCCGGAAGCCCCTTTTAGTCGCCTCTTACGACAGGCAGGGGATACCGTAGCCCTATTCTGACCCCGAGGATACAGGGACGATATGACTACTCTACGCATTTTAATGCAGTTTTTTTTTGTTTGATAGAGTGATTCAATAGAAAGATTGTTATACATGCATAATATAGGGGAGGTTACATGCATAGCATAGAGCAGTAAAAGCCTAATGGTTGAAATTTGCCCTCTGAATCTGGAAGTCCGAGGTTCAAACCCAGGCACGCACCACTGATTTATGTTGTTATTAAAAATTAATTATCCCTGTGTCGGCGACTCATCTAATTAGTTAGATTAAGTTCCTTTATGTATGATAAGAATATGATAATTGTATTATGAATAAGTCTTAAGAAGCATGATAAGAATTTAGCTAAGATAATTTGATATTTCGGAAGTGTTCATTACTATAGAATCACAACAGACTCAAGCTATGATTATAACACGATGTGAAAGAGATGCAAGATGTAAATACGAGATAGCGAATAGGTTTAAGAAAATTGTATGGAAGTATTATGTAAATCATATGTTTGTTATAATTTTTGATAGTTCTAATTAAGTTGTATTGTTATAATTAGTGTAGATCGATAGGTTAAGAATTCCTCTACATTTTTATGTACAATAGATAAGGATAAGGTTTAGAGCTTAGGAGTTATTAAGGAAAATAAGTGTAGGATAAGACAAAATTGCTATGTTTTTACGATGTTTTTTATGAATAACTTTTTTGTCCTTCTAGATATAAGAATAAGAATTGTATGGCTTTATAGATCTTTTTAAGACGAATGTAACGATGTATGACACATGTATGTACGATTTTGGGAAGAAATAAAGAATTAGCCGGACATGGGTCAGCCAAAGTGAAAATTAGATCGAAATGTTAGGCAATATGGGCTTAGAGCCATGCGGCTCTCTTTAAGGTAATGCCGAAGGGCAGCGGACCAGGCGGGTTTTTTTTTTTTTTAGCTGCGAACATGGCACTGCGGTTTGCGTTCGGTGCTGATTGCCCCCGGGCCAGTGCCTCCGACAGCAATCTCCGTGCGTGAATTCGTCCCGCGCCCAACACCGCCCCTTTCATTGGAAAGGGTCCCGGTGTTGGGCCAAAAGCTGCGCGAAAAAATCGTCTTGGGCAAAGGAGCACTTATCTACCCTCAAGATTGAACACATTGAAGAGGAAAAGGGAGGCTTGGAGTGAGAAGGAAGATTTTCTCCAACTACCCTCATGAGGCGTAATATCGTCCCTACCCTCACCGAACCTTCAGAAGAGAGGGACGGAAGATCGGTGAGGGAAAGAGACAGCGGCGCTCTACCCTCCTCAAGATCTACACCAGGAAGCCTACCCTCCGGGCGACAAGTTGTCCGGAGGAACATATATACTGGCAAAATCGAAGCGGTGGCCGGCCCTGAAGCGGCCCAACTTGCTGAAATCGGCCAGAGACGGGGGCAACGAGGAAACCCGCTGTGTTTCGGCGGTCGAAGAGAAGAAGGACCAGCCGAAAGTACTGCGCGGCCCCCGAAGACCCAACGCCAGCCATCATCTTCGCCGGAGAGTGCACAGCTGCCGGCGAAGGTGGTGTGCATAGATGCAGAACAAGGAGGATCGTCTGAAGGCGAGGATCCACAGTCTCCCGAAAGCTCCTCGGAGTATGAAGACAGCCGCGAGGGTGCCGAGGTTCCCGTTGCTGCTGCTGTTTCCGAAGCCAGGACGGTGAGTCGCTATAAATCTTTTAGGTCGCCGCCGCGGTCACCTACGCTTTCACCAAGGGTCGCGACGACGGACGCCGAGCTGGACTCGACGTCGTACGCCGGTCTGGCATCGGCGTCGTCGCCGGCGCCCGGCGCCGCGTCCCCATCTGCCCGGCCATCCAGCCCGATGGCCGAATCTTCGCGCCTGGGATCGTATCCTGAACCCCAGGCACAGTCGTCCTATGCGGCGGCGCTGGCGGCGCCTGCTCCGCCGCGTCAAGTAAGCCCACCACCTCTTACTTCTGCAGGCAACACCACCCGCCAGCCCACGAGTGCTGCAGCGGTCGGCAAGGCGTACCCGCCCATTGTGGTCGAGCGGATGCCGAGTTGGCCCACTCATTTCGCGGCGCTGCGGGAGAAACTGGGCCACGCACCTAATGCGCGGCCCTTTGGACAAGGCATAAGGTTTATGCCACCGACAGCCGAGGAGTACCGGGTGATCCAAAGGTACTTGACGGACTTGTCCGCCATAGAACCGGGACTCTCCTGGTTCTGTTATACGCCGCAGGACGATCGCCCCACTAAGGTGGCGGTCAAGGGCCTGCCGGGTATGACGGACCCAGGAAGCGTCACAGAAGCCCTAAAAAGGCTTGGATTCCCGGCACGATTCGCGCGCCACATACCATCCAGGCGAGGTAAGCCCGGCTGCGTCTTCTACGTGCAGCTGGACCGAATGGCCGAGACGGAGTTGCGCCGCCTCTACGGGGTGACGGAACTCCTGTTCATGCCGGGGGTCGTTGTGGAGGCGTGGAGGGGTCGCTTTGGCCCCCCCCAGTGCCATCGCTGCCAAGCAGTGGGGCACTCCTCTACCAACTGCCACCGGCCGGCCAGATGCGTCCGGTGCGCGGGGGGGCACGCAGTTCGGGATTGCCCAGAACCGAGGGACGCCATCCCCAAATGCACCAACTGCAAGGGGGCGCACTCGGCCAACAACAGGTCGTGTGTTTACCTGCGCAGGATGGCTCGCGTGAGGGGTATGACGGTCCCTCCGCCTCGTCCATCTACCGCAGCGCCCGCACAGCGTCCGCCACAGACCCGGAGGGAACCAGTACCAGTTCGAGTCGTGGAGGAGTTTGCGCCGACTGAGGGCGCGTCGCTGATGGCCCCGGCTAATGCCCCTGCTGTAGTAAGAAGCAGCAGGCGCAAAGCCAAGAGGCGAAAGGGGAAGCGCGGACAGCAGGTGGAAACGCCGGCTGTACAGGCTCCCCCCCTTCAACCATCGACGGCCGATCGACCGCGCCCCTCAGGAAGCGGCGCGAGGACAGCCGTCACCACCAAGGCTGCTCCGGCAGACCACCAGCCGCCTCCTCCAGCACCGACTCCAGCTCCGGCTGCTGCACAGGCGGCCCCCTCCCACAAAGGGAAGGGGAAAGGTAAGCGGTCGCAGAGGGAGGTAGAGGTCCAGGTAGCCCCAGCACCCCAGCCTCCATCACCCCGCCCCCGCTCCGTCTTTATCCCCACTCCCACACCTCGCCCCCTGCAGGCCCTGGGGATCAATACGCCGGCCGATGACCTGGTGGCGGCAATAGCAACCATCAGCGAGGCTATTGCGCGGTACCCAGCGCTTGTAGGTACCATTAAAACCATCCTGGCCGACACTCTTGGGTTCCATTATGGCTGTCCAACTTAGACTCCTGTACTGGAACCCGGGAGGAATCGGCCAACACATCCCGGCGTTGCGTCGGCTCGTCCGGGAGCAGGACATACATGTCGTGCTGCTGGGCGAGACGAAGCTGCGGCCGGGATTGGCCTTTACGCTCCCGAACTACGCCGTGTACCGGCGCGACGAAATATCGCCGGCAGGGCTCCCTTACAGGGGCACAGCCATAGCGATTCGCCGCGATCTGGTACACGACGTACTTTCTCTGCCCCCGTTCGTGAGCACGCGCTCCATTGGGGCCGTAGTGAGCGCCGGGGGACGGGAACTGCGACTGTTTGCCGCATACCGACCGCCTGGTCCCCAACTTATCCCGCAGGACATCCACACCATCTTGGACGAGAGCGCTGCGACCTTACTGGCTGGTGATCTCAATGCCAAACATCCGGCTTGGGGTTCCAGAATCACCAATACAGCGGGACGCATGCTGTACTTTGACGCCGAGGAGATGGGCTACGAGGTGATTGGGCCAGAATCGCCTACGCACATCCCCACGGCTGAGTCCTCTCGCCCTGATGTCCTGGATATAGTGCTTCACAGGAATCTCCGATGCCCTGTTCATGTGGAGGTGTTGTATGATCTGGACACGCAACACCTCCCAATCCTGGTCACGCTTGGTCTGGGGGCCGACGCGGTGGCCTTTAAATCGGAAACTCGAAGGGTGGACTGGGAGTCTTTTCAGTTAACCATGGGTGGGGTCAAACTCACCCAGGCGCTTAATTCACCGGGGGGAGTGGAAGCCGCGGCCAGCGCGTTCACGGCTTCAGTCCGGGAGGCGTTGGACGCGGCGACCACTCTCATACCGAAGACCTCAAGACGCGCGAGACTCCCGGCCCACCTAGAGAGGAAATTGACCAGAAAAAGACTATTACGCCGCTTATGGGCGCGCACCCGCTGCCCCCGGGTGAAGCGTGACCTCAACAACCTGGCGGAGGAGTTGTCTGCTGAGATGGCGGAGTACCGTGGCGCCTCCTGGGAGGCGAGAGTCGACCAGGCAGGTGAGCACGAGACTTCACTCTTCCATCTCACCAGGCAGCTCACCCGAACGAGGGAGACCGTCTGCCCACTCCTTAATGGTGAGGGCAGGCGATGTTATTCCCCTAAAGAAAGGGCGGAGATTCATGCGGGGCACTTAGAAGAGCAATTCTCTCCACACCCCGCAGCCGCTGCCGTCGCCGAACACCACGAGATCGTAGAGGCGTGGGTAGAGGACTTCCTTGGACGCCCGACACCGCCACCTCAGGGATTGGAGTTCATCTCGCCCTCGGAGACGCGGAAGGCCGCCTTACGTTTACCGAAGCGTAAGGCGCCAGGCCCCGATGGAGTCCCTAACATGGCGTTGGCGATGCTCCCGAGGAGGGCCTTAGTCGTAATGACAAGGCTCTTCAATGGTATACTACGCACCGGCCACTTCCCGACCACCTGGAAGATGGGTAAGGTGATAGTTCTCCCGAAGCCGGGGAAAGACAGACGTCTCCCGGCCAGCTACCGTCCCATCACGTTGCTGCCCACCATAGCAAAGCTCTTCGAGAGGCTGGCGCTGAAGCGACTGCGACCGTCACTTAGTTTAAGGGACGAGCAGTTCGGCTTCCGCGCCGGTCACTCGACTACGCTGCAGCTGACACGAGTGCTCCACCATCTTGCAAGCGAGACCAATTACGGTAGACACACGGTCGGCGTCTTCCTCGATATCGAGAAGGCGTTCGACCGCGTATGGCACCCTGGGCTCGTTTTCAAGCTGTTGGAGTCACCCCTGTCGGCGCTATTGGTGAGGTTAGTGGCGTCATTTCTAGATGGGCGGCAGTTCTATGTGTCGGTTGAGAACGTCGCCTCAGACCCCCGCCCAATACGTGCTGGTGTACCACAGGGTAGCTGCCTCTCGCCACTACTCTACGCCTTCTACACGAACGACATTCCCACCCTCGAAGGTCACCTCGAGGAATGGGAAAGGGACGTGGAGCTCGCGCTGTTCGCGGACGACAGCGCATACTTCGCGTCTTCTCGTGATGCCGCAATAGCTACACGCAGGATGCAACGACTGTTGGATCTCTTACCGGAGTGGCTGGATAAGTGGCGTATGGCCGTCAACGTCGGTAAGACGGTCGCGACACTTTTCAGCCGCAAACGCAGCATGCCGCCGCCGCTACGTCTTCGTGATCGGGAGGTAGCTTGGCAGCCCACAGTTAGGTACTTGGGATGTAACATCGATCGCACGTTGCACATGGTGCCTCAGGTGGACCACGTGATCCGACAGGCCCGTGTTGCACGTGCGATGCTCCGACCGGTGCTTGCATCTCATCTGCCGCTCCGAACAAAACTAAAGGTGTACAAGCTGTACGTCCGATCCCGTTTGACCTACGCGGCGCCGGCGTGGTACGCGTTGGTGTCAGAGTCCAACAGGAAACGCCTCCGCGCGCAGCAGAGCCAGTCCCTCCGGGCGATCGTCGGGGCGGGTCGCTTCGTTCGGAACGACGTGTTGGAGCGCGACCTTAAGGTGCAAACCTTGGACAGGTTTGTGGCTCAGTTGGCGCGTCGTATGTACGAACGCGCTGACAGTGGGCCGCATGCCCATCTACGAGGTTTCGCGCCCCTTCACGCTCGACCCCCCGAGGGGCGTCCGCTCCCTCGTGAACTCGAGGGCCAGGTATCCTCCGACCATCTGGAGGATTAAATCTGCGTAGCAGCATAGCGCGGTCACAGAAGGCCGAAGGCTGCAACACTGCCTGACGGCAGCACACATCACCGGTGGACAGTGCTTCCACTGAGGGAATTGCCCGGGTAAGGAGGGGATCCTCGAGGCCCGCAGACCTTACGCCAAGCGGCGACGCCACGCCGCGGCATAGGACGACTTTCAAAGTCAAAGTCAAAAGCGAACATGGCGAACATAACTGCGGTTTGCGTTCGGTGCTGATTGCCCCCAGGCCAGTGCCTCCGACAGCAATCTCCGTGCGTGAATTCGTCCCGCGCCCAACACCGCCCCTTCATTGGAAAGGGTCCCGGTGTTGGGCCAAAAGCTGCGCGAAAAATCGTCTTGGGCAAAGGAGCACACATCTACCCTCAAGATCGAACACATTGAAGAGGAAAAGGGAGGCTTGGAGTGAGAAGGAAGATTTTCTCCAACTACCCTCATGAGGCGTAATATCGTCCCTACCCTCACCGAACCTTCAGAAGAGAGGGACGGAAGATCGGTGAGGGAAAGAGACAGCGGCGCTCTACCCTCCTCAAGACCTACACCAGGAAGCCTACCCTCCGGGCGACAAGTTGTCCGGAGGAACATATATACTGGCAAAATCGAAGCGGTGGCCGGCCCTGAAGCGGCCCAACTCGCTGAAATCGGCCAGAGACGGGGGCAACGAGGAAACCCGCTGTGTTTCGGCGGTCGAAGAGAAGAAGGACCAGCCGAAAGTACTGCGCGGCCCCCGAAGACCCAACGCCAGCCATCATCTTCGCCGGAGAGTGCACAGCTGCCGGCGAAGATGGTGTGTCACCTACGCTTTCACCAAGGGTCGCGACGACGGACGCCGAGCTGGACTCGACGTCGTACGCCGGTCTGGCATCGGCGTCGTCGCCGGCGCCCGGCGCCGCGTCCCCATCTGCCCGGCCATCCAGCCCGATGGCCGAATCTTCGCGCCTGGGATCGTATCCTGAACCCCAGGCACAGTCGTCCTATGCGGCGGCGCTGGCGGCGCCTGCTCCGCCGCGTCAAGTAAGCCCACCACCTCTTACTTCTGCAGGCAACACCACCCGCCAGCCCACGAGTGCTGCAGCGGCCGGCAAGGCGTACCCACCCATTGTGGTCGAGCGGATGCCGAGTTGGCCCACTCATTTCGCGGCGCTGCGGGAGAAACTGGGCCACGCACCTAATGCGCGGCCCTTTGGACAAGGCATAAGGTTTATGCCACCGACAGCCGAGGAGTACCGGGTGATCCAAAGGTACTTGACGGACTTGTCCGCCATAGAACCGGGACTCTCCTGGTTCTGTTATACGCCGCAGGACGATCGCCCCACTAAGGTGGCGGTCAAGGGCCTGCCGGGTATGACGGACCCAGGAAGCGTCACAGAAGCCCTAAAAAGGCTTGGATTCCCGGCACGATTCGCGCGCCACATACCATCCAGGCGAGGTAAGCCCGGCTGCGTCTTCTACGTGCAGCTGGACCGAATGGCCGAGACGGAGTTGCGCCGCCTCTACGGGGTGACGGAACTCCTGTTCATGCCGGGGGTCGTTGTGGAGGCGTGGAGGGGTCGCTTTGGCCCCCCCCAGTGCCATCGCTGCCAAGCAGTGGGGCACTCCTCTACCAACTGCCACCGGCCGGCCAGATGCGTCCGGTGCGCGGGGGGGCACGCAGTTCGGGATTGCCCAGAACCGAGGGACGCCATCCCCAAATGCACCAACTGCAAGGGGGCGCACTCGGCCAACAACAGGTCGTGTGTTTACCTGCGCAGGATGGCTCGCGTGAGGGGTATGACGGTCCCTCCGCCTCGTCCAACTACCGCAGCGCCCGCACAGCGTCCGCCACAGACCCGGAGGGAACCAGTACCAGTTCGAGTCGTGGAGGAGTTTGCGCCGACTGAGGGCGCGTCGCTGATGGCCCCGGCTAATGCCCCTGCTGTAGTAAGAAGCAGCAGGCGCAAAGCCAAGAGGCGAAAGGGGAAGCGCGGACAGCAGGTGGAAACGCCGGCTGTACAGGCTCCCCCCCTTCAACCATCGACGGCCGATCGACCGCGCCCCTCAGGAAGCGGCGCGAGGACAGCCGTCACCACCAAGGCTGCTCCGGCAGACCACCAGCCGCCTCCTCCAGCACCGACTCCAGCTCCGGCAGCTGCACAGGCGGCCCCCTCCCACAAAGGGAAGGGGAAAGGTAAGCGGTCGCAGAGGGGGGTAGAGGTCCAGGTAGCCCCAGCACCCCAGCCTCCATCACCCCGCCCCCGCTCCGTCTTTATCCCCACTCCCACACCTCGCCCCCTGCAGGCCCTGGGGATCAATACGCCGGCCGATGACCTGGTGGCGGCAATAGCAACCATCAGCGAGGCTATTGCGCGGTACCCAGCGCTTGTAGGTACCATTAAAACCATCCTGGCCGACACTCTTGGGTTCCATTATGGCTGTTCAACTTAGACTTCTGTACTGGAACCCGGGAGGAATCGGCCAACATATCCCGGCGCTGCGTCGGCTCGTCCGGGAGCAGGACATACAAGTCGTGCTGCTGGGCGAGACGAAGCTGCGACCGGGACTGGCCTTTACGCTCCCGAATTACGCCGTGTACCGGCGCGACGAAATATCGCCGGCAGGGCTCCCTTACAGGAGCACAGCCATTGCGATTCGCCGCGATCTGGTACACGACGTGCTTCCTCTGCCCCCGTTCGTGAGCACGCGCTCCATCGGGGCCGTAGTGAGCGCCGGGGGACGGGAACTGCGACTGTTTGCCGCATACCGACCGCCTGGTCCCCAATTTATCCCGCAGGACATCCACACCATCTTGGACGAGAGCGCTGCGACCTTACTGGCTGGTGATCTCAATGCCAAACATCCGGCTTGGGGTTCCAGAATCACCAATACAGCGGGACGCAAGCTGTACTTTGACGCTGAGGAGATGGGCTACGAGGCGATTGGGCCAGAATCGCCTACGCACATCCCCACGGCTGAGTCCTCTCGCCCCGATGTCCTGGACATAGTGCTTCACAGGAATCTCCGATGCCCTGTTCATGTGGAGGTGTTGTATGATCTGGACACGCAGCACCTCCCAATTCTGGTCACGCTTGGTCTGGGGGCCGACGCGGTGGCTTTTAAATCTGAAACTCGAAGGGTGGACTGGGAGGCTTTTCAGTTAACCATGGGTGGGGTCAAACTCACCCAGGCGCTTAATTCACCGGGGGGAGTGGAAGCCGCGGCCGGCGCGTTCACGGCTTCAGTCCGGGAGGCGTTGGACGCGGCGACCACTCTCATACCGAAGACATCGAGACGCGCAAGACTCCCGGCCCACCTGGAGAGGAAATTGGCCAGGAAAAGGCTGTTACGTCGATTATGGGCGCGCACCCGCTGCCCCCGGGTGAAGCGTGACCTTAACAACCTGGCGGAGGAGTTGTCTGGGGAGATGGCGGAGTACCGTGGCGCCTCCTGGGAGGCGAGAGTCGACCAGGCAGGTGAGCACGAGACATCGCTCTTCCATCTCACCAGGCAGCTCACCCGAACGAAGGAGACCGTCTGCCCACTCCTTAATGGTGAGGGCAGGCGATGTTATTCCCCTAAGGAAAGGGCGGAGATTCATGCGGGGCACTTAGAAGAGCAGTTCTCTCCACACCCCGCAGCCGCTGCCGTCGCCGAACACCACGAGATCGTAGAGGCGTGGGTAGAGGACTTCCTTGGACGCCCGACACCGCCACCCCAGGGATTGGAGTTCATCTCGCCCTCGGAGACGCGGAAGGCCGCCTTACGTTTACCGAAGCGTAAGGCGCCAGGCCCCGATGGAGTCCCTAACATGGCGTTGGCGATGCTCCCGAGGAGGGCCTTAGTCGTAATGACAAGGCTCTTCAATGGTATACTACGCACCGGCCACTTCCCGACCACCTGGAAGATGGGTAAGGTGATAGTTCTCCCGAAGCCGGGGAAAGACAGACGTCTCCCGGCCAGCTACCGTCCCATCACGTTGCTGCCCACCATAGCAAAGCTCTTCGAGAGGCTGGCGCTGAAGCGACTGCGGCCGTCACTTGTTTTAAGGGACGAGCAGTTCGGCTTCCGCGCCGGTCACTCGACTACGCTGCAGCTGACACGAGTGCTCCACCATCTTGCAAGCGAGACCAATTACGGTAGACACACGGTCGGCGTCTTCCTCGATATCGAGAAGGCGTTCGACCGCGTATGGCACCCTGGGCTCGTTTTCAAGCTGTTGGAGTCACCCCTGTCGGCGCTATTGGTGAGGTTAGTGGCGTCATTTCTAGATGGGCGGCAGTTCTATGTGTCGGTCGAGAACGTCGCCTCAGACCCCCGCCCAATACGTGCTGGTGTACCACAGGGTAGCTGCCTCTCGCCACTACTCTACGCCTTCTACACGAACGACATTCCCATCCTCGAAGGTCACCTCGAGGAATGGGAAAGGGACGTGGAGCTCGCGCTGTTCGCGGACGACAGCGCATACTTCGCGTCTTCTCGTGATGCCGCAATAGCTACACGCAGGATGCAACGACTGTTGGATCTCTTACCGGAGTGGCTGGATAAGTGGCGTATGGCCGTCAATGTCGGTAAGACGGTCGCGACACTTTTCAGCCGCAAACGCAGCATGCCGCCGCCGCTACGTCTTCGTGATCGGGAGGTAGCTTGGCAGCCCACAGTTAGGTACTTGGGATGTAACATCGATCGCACGTTGCACATGGTGCCTCAGGTGGACCACGTGATCCGACAGGCCCGTGTTGCACGTGCGATGCTCCGACCGGTGCTTGCATCTCATCTGCCGCTCCGAACAAAACTAAAGGTGTACAAGCTGTACGTCCGGTCCCGATTGACCTACGCGGCGCCGGCGTGGTACGCGTTGGTGTCGGAGTCCAACAGAAAACGCCTCCGCGCGCAGCAGAGCCAGTCCCTCCGGGCGATCGTCGGGGCGGGTCGCTTCGTTCGGAACGACGTGTTGGAGCGCGACCTTAAGGTGCAAACCTTGGACAGGTTTGTGGCCCAGTTGGCGCGTCGTATGTACGAACGCGCTGACAGTGGGCCACATGCCCATCTACGAGGTTTCGCGCCCCTTCACGCTCGACCCCCCGAGGGGCGTCCGCTCCCTCGTGAACTCGAGGGCCAGGTATCCTCCGACCATCTGGAGGATTAAATCTGCGTAGCAGCATAGCGCGGTCACAGAAGGCCGAAGGCTGCAACACTGCCTGACGGCAGCTCACATCACCGGTGGACAGTGCTTCCACTGAGGGAATTGCCCGGGTAAGGAGGGGATCCTCGAGGCCCGCAGACCTTACGCCAAGCGGCGACGCCACGCCGCGGCATAGGACGACTTTCAAAGTCAAAGTCAAGCGAACATGGCCTCCAGAGAGAAGCACTCCCAAGAAGAAAAGAAGAAAAAGAAGAAAGAAGACTCTGAAGAAGAAAGAAGACTCAAGACACTGAAGACTGGAAACTCTGCAGGACGGAAGGACCTTCTGCAGCAAGAAAGAAAATTCTCAGCAAAGAAGAGCGAAGAATATTAGGGCTAGGCAAGGGGGATTAGGGCTAGGCTTTGGCTGGTCCATTAAGGCTTAGACAAAAAACGTCATTCTTGTTTCTTTTGAAAACGTCTCCTCCCCCCGCACCTACCCCCCGCACCCTCTACATCGACGCGGCAAGAGAACGGCGCAACTCCCCGACGCGAAGTACACACACGAGCGGGCTTCCGGCGCCGGACGAGCGAAAGTCCGTCCGTAACAACATCACGCCCGCACCCCTCCGTCGCGGTAAGAGCCGTCGGTGAGGACTCGCTTTAGCCGACGGACGCGCCTGCGCACTCACGACAACGCACGTGGGGCGCACGGCACGCACGCCCCGCGACATCTGCTGGTCCTTCGAGCCGGATCTTCGTGTATTTCGTCGAGACATCGGGTTACTGACGTCGTCATGCCTGTCACCAGGAGCCAGAGGGGTACCTCGCCGCCGAACCAGTCGACTGCGCCCCGTGCTGAAGAAGAGGCACAAGGGACAACTGACTCTTCGGGAACGTCGGGAACCTCGGGCACAACTACAGAGGGAACGTTAACTACGTACGAGTCAAGAGTCACTACAGAGACGGAAGTTGCTGCTCCTGCTGCTCCAGCTGCTGCAACGGCGGCACCTGCAGCAAAGAAGAAGACTCGCTCCGTCGTGTCTACGGGACGTCGGGAACGTGAAGCCAAGCTGGAATTGGCGCGCCGACAACTAGACGAAGCGAAAGCAGCAGCGGAACTTGCCCGGGCCCAATGGGAGTTGGCCCAGGTGGAAGATGAAGAGTCCGAAGTTGAAGAAGAGAATCCTGCATGGGACGCCAACGTCCAGACATGGGTGCAGTCGACGGTCGGTCGGATGTCCGAAGAGGTACGTCGGGGGGAGGTGCCCAAGGAGGGGCACCAGCAAGGCACGTCCAAGGAGGGGCGCGCCATCCAACCTCCAATTGCCGCCGTCAAGCCAGAGGATCAAGAGGAACCTTCAACGAACGGGACCAAGGATTTAGCGGAGGCCATCATCAAGGCAATTAGCGCGGTGCCAAGGAGTGCGCCGAGCTACGTGCACGAGTTGCCGGACTTCGACGGGAGGAGCGAAGAGTGGATCGCCTTCAGGACGGTATATGAAGATACTGCGCCTATGTTTACAGATACCCTCAACATGGCGCGGCTGCGGCGGTCCATCAAGGGTGCGGCACGGGAGGCGGTGAAGAGTCTCCTGTATTCGGAGTGCCCACCAGAGGAAGTATTAGAAGCTCTTCGTCGAAGGTTCGGAAGACCTGAAGCCCTGATCCTGATGGAGTTGGAGAAGGTGAAGAACCTGCCACGCATCACGGAAGGTGCGCGCGACGTCTGCGTGTTTGCCAGCCGGGTGAACAACACTGTCGCGACAATTCGGGGGCTTCGAAGACCGCAGTACCTACACTCGCCGGAGATGGTGAAGACCATCGTGGACAAGATGCCGGCGGTGCTGCGCTATCGGTGGTACGACTATGCCGCCGACAAGGAAGAGGAAGATCCGGACCTGGTGCTAATGATGAAGTTCCTCAACAGGGAAGCGGACCGGTGTGGACCCTACGCGACGCAGGAGACTGTGCACCAGAGGCAGCCTCCCCGGCGTCAATTCGCACACACCACGTCTGATCGGGTCGAAGAAGAACGGAAGACCTCCTGTCCACATTGCCAGAACGAGCATCACCTCCACGAGTGCCGCAAGTTTTTGCAACTACCGGTAAGAGAAAGGTGGGACGTCGCTAAGAAGTCACGGATGTGTTACAGGTGTCTGCAAGGGCGGCATCAGAAGGAGACATGTCGGCGTCCTCCCTGCAAGGTGTGCAACCGGTGGCACCACTTCGTGCTTCACGAGCAACGGGGGCCCAGCCCGAAGCGCGAAGAGAAGAAAGAAGTTGCCAACAACGTGATGCTCCCGGTGAATGCGGCAAGGACAGGAAGGGCGTATCTGAAGATGGTTCCAGTCGAGTTGTACGGGCCAAGGGGGGCTGCCAAGGTGCTGGCGCTGCTGGACGAGGGTTCGACGGTCACGCTGCTCGACGCGGCGGTCGCGCGGCGAATTGGACTCAAGGGACCCATGGAGGCGCTCACCCTAGAAACCGTTGGAGGAAGAACCATCACCAAGGAAGACTCCATGAAATTGAACATGAAGATTAAAGGGATGCACCAGGCAAAGAAGAGGACCATCTCTGGGGCGCGTACGATAGATGACATATGCCTGACGCCTCAGAGGCTGGATAAGAAGAGGATCGAAGAATGCGCTCACCTCAAGTCGATGGCTGACCAGTTATATTATGAAGAGGAATCACCCAAGCTACTGATTGGACAAGATAACTGGGAGCTCATCGTGTCCAGAGCCACGCGCAAGGGGAAGCGGGGTCAACCCGTAGCATCGCTGACCTACCTAGGGTGGGTGCTACATGGGTCCGATGGAGCAGCATCGAGGCCTGTGAACTTCGCAACCTGCGCACATGTGACTTCAAAAGAAGAAGAATTGGAACGGGTCATCAAGGATCACTTCGCCGTGGAGTCGTTGGGGATTCAGCCGCGTCGACCGACCACGGACATTGAAGAAAGGGCTCTGGCAATATTGGAGAAGACTACGAAGAGGTTGGACAATGGGCGCTTCGAGACCGGCTTAATATGGAAGAATGAAAATGGAAGAATGCCGGACAATTATGGACAAGCCGAAAACCGATTGAAGAATATTGAGAAGAAGTTGGATAGGGATGCGGCACTGAAGCAGGAGTATGAATGTCAAGTGAAGAATCTTCTCAACAGTGGATACGCCGAGGAAGTTCAACATGAGTCCACATCGGAGAAGAAATGGTACCTGCCTCACTTCGCCGTCACGCACCCTACCAAAAAGAAGATAAGATTGGTGTTCGATGCTGCCGCGAGGTATCAAGGAAGGAGCCTCAACGACGAGCTACTGCCGGGACCAGATCTGCTGCAGTCGTTATTTGGAGTACTACTGCGGTTCCGTCAGAAGCCTATTGCTGTGGTAGCTGACATCAAAGAAATGTTTCTTCAAGTGAAGATAAGGGAAGAGGATCGAGACAGTCTTCGGTTTCTATGGAGAGGAAGCCAGCGGAGTGGGACGCCGAAGGAATATAGGATGACTTCAGTGATCTTCGGCGCCGCGTGTTCTCCGAGTGCTGCTATCTTCGTGAAGAACAAGAATGCGACCGAACATAAGGAAGAATACCCCGAAGCAGCAAGAGCGATTGAACGCAATCACTACATGGACGATTACCTGCACAGCTTCGGGACGGAAGAAGAAGCGGTCAAGATAGCCAGCGAAGTGGATCTGATCCATAGGAAGGCCGGGTTCGAGTTAAGGGGTTGGGCATCAAATCATGAAGAAGTATTAAGGAAGCTCACTCCAGAGGGGAACAACGAAGAGATTGAATTAGGAACTAAAGAAGAAAAGACATTGGGTCTAAGGTGGTTCACCGGGGGCGACAAGATAGGGTTCAGGACGTGTCTTCGCAACGTGGAAGAAGAAGTCGTCGAGAGGAAGAGGATTCCCACCAAGAGAGAAGTCACAAGCGCCGTGATGTCAACATTCGACCCACTGGGGCTAGCAACGCCGGTGCTCATCCAAGGGAAGAAGCTTATTCAAAGCATCTGGAGGAGTGGTGTCGGATGGGACGATTACATCACGGCGGAGGACAACAAGATTTGGGAAGACTACTTGGACGACCTGCAGTTGCTGAAAGATCTTCGGGTGCCAAGGTGCGTCGCGCAGTCCAACACCGAGGGGGAGCTTCACGTGTTCGTCGACGCGAGTGAAGAAGCATATGCCTGCGCGATCTACTTGAGGCAACGCAACGAGGAAGGTGGTCATCGGGTGGTGCTCCTAGCAGGAAAGGCGAGGGTCACACCATTGAAGCCGGTGTCCATCCCAAGATTGGAGCTGCAAGCTGCGTTGCTGGGATCCAGGATGGCGCGATCGATTGAAGAGGAGCTGGACATCGCCATCACAAGGGATCAAGTCAGACCCAAGAACTTTCAAGCCTTTTGTTGCACACAGGTTGGCAGAGATCGAGGACACGACGAAGCCGCAAGAGTGGCGCTGGGTGCCAACGGCCCAGAACCCAGCTGACGACGCAACGAGGGGTGTGCCCAAGGACTTCGAGAGCGGACACCGGTGGTTCAACGGACCTGCGTTCCTGGCACTCGACGAGGAAGATTGGCCGCAGCCGCGCACCTTCAAGGCGGAGCCCACGGGAGAGGAGAAGGAACGAGCGACTGTGGGGGCAACGAAGCCCGTCGACCGGCATCCAACTCCAAACCCGGTCAAGTTCTCCAAGTGGACTCGACTGGTGAGGGCGACCGCGAGGGTGTTGCAGTTCATCGACCTGTGCCGAAGAAGGAAGCAAGTGGTCAACGTGTCCCGCAAGTCCGAGCGCCAAGATCCTACATGGAGAAGGATCAAGAAGAAGAACAAGGTGAAGACGAAGCCCGTGAACAAAGAGACCCAAGGAAGAAGATTAATTCCCCTCGAACCCGGACATATAAGAGAAGCCGAAAGAATCCTCATACGAAGAAGCCAAGAAGAGAGCTTCCAAGAAGAAGTACGCTGCGTCAAGAAGGAAAGGCCATTCGAGAAGAATAGCAAGCTTAAGAAGTTAGACGTCGTTATGGAAGATGGCATACTACGTCTCCGAGGAAGAATCGACGCAGCTGTACACACTCGGCAAGATAAGAGACCCGTGGTGCTGGATAGCAAGCATCACGTCACCAGGCTGCTCATCGCGTATTACCACGAGAAGTTCAACCACGGTAACCACGCGACGGTGATCAACGAGTTAAGGCAGCGCTTCTGGATCCTGGGACTACGATCTGCCGTGAAGTCGACGGTTCATCGGTGTCAGTGGTGCAGAGTGTACCGAGGGACGCCGCAGCTTCAGCCGGTGGGAAACCTCCCGCTGGAACGACTGCAACATGGAGAGCCGCCGTTCACATGCACCGCGGTGGACTACTTCGGGCCCATGAGCGTCACAGTCGGCAGGCGCCATGAGAAGAGGTGGGGCGCTTTATTCACGTGCCTCACGACAAGGGCGGTCCACGTAGAAGTAGCAGCATCACTGTCAACGGACTCCATGATCCTAGCGCTCAGAAGGATGGCGGCGAGAAGAGGGATGCCGAAGACGATCTTCAGCGACAACGGCACCAACTTCGTGGGGGCCAACAAGGAGTTGCAAGAAGCCCTCGCCGACCTCAACAAGGAAGAGATGATCACCACAGCGGAGAAGATGAGCATCAGGTGGAAGTTCATACCACCTGGGGCTCCGAACATGGGGGGTGCGTGGGAACGCCTGGTCCGGTCAGTCAAAACGGCCCTGGCAGTCACCCTCAAGGAGCGACACCCCAAAGAAGAAGTCCTGCACACTCTGCTGTTGGAAGCGGAGCACCTGGTAAATTCAAGACCTCTCATCGAAGCCGACGAAGACATGGAAGAAGGGGCCCTTACTCCCAATCATTTCCTCATTGGGAGGTCCTGCGGCACAAGATTGGGAATATTCACCGACGAAGATCTCACCGGCCAGCGGACATGGAAGACGGCGCAGCGACTAGCCGACCACTTCTGGAGCAGATGGGTGAAAGAGTACCTTCCAACTCTGATCCCGAGAAGAGTCGACGCAAGAGCTGCCAAGAGAGACCTGCAGTGTGGGGATACGGTCCTCATAGTGGACGCCACGCTGCCGCGAGGAGTCTGGCCAAGGGGTGAGGTGGTCCGAACCTATCCTGGACCCGACGGGCGCACCAGAGTACTGGAGGTGCGCACGGCAGGGGGCGTCCTGAAACGTCCCAGCTCCAAGGTGGTGCTACTGGTTCCGGCGCAACGCGACGAGGAGCGAGCAGCCGTCGAGCCGAGCAGCGGGTCGGCGGACAGCGAGCCAGACTGCGGGGAGGCAGTCATCGCATCGGGCCAGCAGCACGGAGTCGCCGGGTCAGGAGTTGGTGCTACGCACGAGGGGGAGGATGTCGGCGACTCATCTAATTAGTTAGATTAAGTTCCTTTATGTATGATAAGAATATGATAATTGTATTATGAATAAGTCTTAAGAAGCATGATAAGAATTTAGCTAAGATAATTTGATATTTCGGAAGTGTTCATTACTATAGAATCACAACAGACTCAAGCTATGATTATAACACGATGTGAAAGAGATGCAAGATGTAAATACGAGATAGCGAATAGGTTTAAGAAAATTGTATGGAAGTATTATGTAAATCATATGTTTGTTATAATTTTTGATAGTTCTAATTAAGTTGTATTGTTATAATTAGTGTAGATCGATAGGTTAAGAATTCCTCTACATTTTTATGTACAATAGATAAGGATAAGGTTTAGAGCTTAGGAGTTATTAAGGAAAATAAGTGTAGGATAAGACAAAATTGCTATGTTTTTACGATGTTTTTTATGAATAACTTTTTTGTCCTTCTAGATATAAGAATAAGAATTGTATGGCTTTATAGATCTTTTTAAGACGAATGTAACGATGTATGACACATGTATGTACGATTTTGGGAAGAAATAAAGAATTAGCCGGACATGGGTCAGCCAAAGTGAAAATTAGATCGAAATGTTAGGCAATATGGGCTTAGAGCCATGCGGCTCTCTTTAAGGTAATGCCGAAGGGCAGCGGACCAGGCGGGTTTTTAGCTGCGAACTGCGTTTCCGGTTCCGCGGTTTGCGTTTCCGCGGTTTGCGTTCGGTGCCAATTGCCCCCCGGTCAGTGCTTCGATTGCAACCCCGATTGCGAACGACGTCCCACGCCCAACACCGCCCCTTTCATTGGAAAGGGCCCCGGTGTTGGGCCTATTTGGCTGCGCGGCTTAATCGGCTGAAGAAGAGGAGCACACAAATAGAAAGAGAGGCTGAAGATCATCATCTCGTCACCTACCCTCAACTATGGAAGAGGAAAAGGGAGGTGAAGAGAAGGACGGGAGACAAAAATTTCCGTCTACCCTCACCGACCCTTCACAAAAGAGGGACGGAAGATCGGTGAGGGAGACAGAAGATTTTTCGGGTCTACCCTCGGGAGGCTTTATATCGGCGCCACCTTCGGAGCGGCGCATAATTTCGCGAAACATATTTACCAGAGCTTGCGAACCGGTTGCGGCTTCTTACGCGGCCCAACTTGAGGAAGTGATACAAAGGCAAGGTACAGGGCGGCCCAAGAAGCAATACGGCGGATCTTCGGCAGAGAGAAGAGGAGGAAAATCCGACCTTATTACTGCGCGGCCACCCAAGATACCACGCCAGCCGTCGTCTTCGCCGGAGAGTGCTCAGCTGCCGGCGAAGGCGATGCGCATTGAAACTGAGGAAGACGAAGATCCACTGTCGCCAGAGTCTTCAGAGTACGAAGATAGCCGCGAGGGAGCTGAGGAACCTGCTGCTGCTGCTGTGTCTGTCACCGCGGTAAGTGCTACAAGGTACTTTAGGTCCCCGCCGCGCTCACCAACACTGTCACCAAGGGCCGTGGCCCCGGACGTGGGGCTGGACTCGACGTCGTACGTCGGATTAGCGTCGACGTCGTCGCCGGCGCCCGGGTCCACGACCCCGCAAATTCGACCACCGAGCCCCGTGGCTGCGTCTTCGCGCCTGGGGACGTATGTGGAGCCCCAGGTCCAGTCGTCCTATGCGGCGGCGCTGGCGGCGCCCGCACCACCTTCACCACCACCGCAAGTAAGGCGCTTAACACCTACTACTGCAGGCAATACCACCCGCCAGGCCCCGAGTGCTGCAGCTGCTGGCAAGGCATACCCCCCCCTAGTGGTCGAGCGGATGCCGAGCTGGCCCACGCACTTTGCGGCGCTGCGGGAGAAGCTGGGCCACGCGCCAAACGCGAGGCCCTTCGGGCAGGGCATCAGGTTCCTGCCACTGACGGCCGAGGAGTACCGGGTAATCCAAAGGTACTTGACGGACCTGTCCGCCACAGAACCGGGACTCTCCTGGTTTTGTTATACCCCGCAGGACGACCGTCCCACTAAGGTGGCGGTTAAGGGACTGCCGGGTATGACGGACCCAGACGGAGTCACTGAAGCCCTAAAACGGCTTGGATTCCCGGCGCGCTTCGCTCGTCATATACCACCTAGGCGAGGCAAACCTGGCTGCGTGTTCTACGTGCAGCTGGACCGAATGACAGAGACGGAGCTCCGGCGCCTCTATGGGGTGACGGAGCTACTGTTTATGCCGGGGGTAATTGTGGAGGCGTGGAGGGGTCGTTTTGGCCCACCCCAGTGTCACCGCTGTCAAGCAGTGGGGCACTCCTCCAACAATTGCCACCGGCCGGTCAGATGCGTCCGGTGCGCGGGAGCCCACGTAGTCAGGGATTGCCCAGAACCAAGGGACGCCATCCCCAAATGCACCAACTGCAAGGGGGCGCACACGGCCAATAACAGGTCGTGCGTGTACCTGCGCAGGATGGCTCGCGTGAGGGGTATGACGGTCCCTCCGCCCCGCCCATCTGCCACAGCGCCCGCACAGCGTCCGCCACCGACCCGAAGGGAGCCTGTTCCGGTACGAGTCGTGGAGGAGTTTGCACCTACCGAGGGCGCGTCGCTAATGGCCCCGGCTAACGCCCCTGCTGAGCGCCGAGAGGTGCGTAGCAGCAGGCGAAAAGCCAAGAGGCGCAAGGGGAAGCGCGGTCAGCAGGCGGAAACGCACACTGCCCCGCCCCCTCAGCCGAAACAAAAGGTGGTAGAGCAGCCGCGCCCCTCAGGTAGCGGCGTGAGGACAACCGCCACCACCACACTGGTTCCTCAGGCAGAACACCGGCCACCTCCAGCCCCGACTCCAGCCCCGGCAGCTGCGCAGGTGACCCTCTCCCGAAAAGGGAAAGGGAAAGGTAAGCGGTCGCAGAGGGAAGAGGAGGTCCGAGTTGCACCAACCAGCCCACCTCCATCACCCCGCCCCCGCTCCATCTTTACTCCCATTCCTGCCCCCCGCCCCCTACAGGCCCTGGGGATCAACACGCCGGCCGATGATCTGGTGGCGGCAATAGCAACCATCAGTGAGGCTATTGCGCGGTACCCAGAGCTTGTGGGTACCATTAAGTCCATACTATCCGACACACTTGGGTTCCAGTATGGCTGCTCAGCTTAGGCTACTGTACTGGAACCCGGGTGGAGTCACCCAGCAAATACCGGCGCTGCGACGTCTCGTCCGGGACCAGGACATTCAGGTCGTGCTCTTGGGCGAGACGAAGCTGCGACCGGGCTCGGCCTTCACGATCCCGAATTACGTCGTGTACCGGCGCGATGAAGTATCGCAGTCGGGCTTCCCGTACAGGGGCACCGCAATCGCGGTTCGTCGCGACTTGGTGCACGACGTACTCCCGCTCCCCCCGTACACAGTCACGCGCTCCATCGGGGCCGTGGTGAGTGCGGGCGGGCGGGAGCTGCGACTGTTTGCCGCGTACCGTCCACCTGAACCCCGCTTTGACCCGCAGGACATCCATACCATCATGGACGATAGCGCTGCGACCTTACTGGCTGGCGACCTCAACGCTAAACATCCAGCTTGGGGATCCAGAGTCGTCAATCCGGTGGGACGTAAGCTGTACGAAGACGCGGAGGAAATGGGCTACGAGGTGATTGGGCCAGAATCACCTACGCACATACCCGCCGCCGAGTCCTATCGCCCAGATGTCCTGGACATAGTGCTTCACAGGAATCTCCGCTGCCCGGTCCATGTGGAGGTGCTGTATGATCTGGACACGCAGCACCTCCCCATACTGGTCACGCTTGGCCTGGGGGCCGACTCCGTGGCCTTTGAGCGCCACACTCGAAGGGTGGACTGGGAGTCTTTTCAATCAACCATGGGCGGAGTTAAACTCACTCATGCGCTTAATTCGCCAGAGGGAGTGGAAGCTGCAGCCCGCGCCTTCTCGGCCACCGTCCGGGAGGCGCTGGATGCAGCAACCACCATTATCCCGAAGACGCACAAACGCGCCAGACTCCCGGCCCGCCTGGAGAGAAAACTAAAGAAAAAAAGGGAATTACGCCAATTATGGGCGCGCACCCGCTGCCCCCGGGTGAAGCGGGACCTGAACAACTTGGCGGAGGGGCTGGCTGTTGAGATGGCGGAGTATCGTGGCGCCACCTGGGAGGCGAAAGTCGACCAGGCCGGCGAACACGAAACATCGCTCTTCCATCTCACCAGGCAGCTCACCCGGGCCAAGACAGCCGTCTGCCCTCTTCTAGATGGGGAGGGCAGACGTTGTTATTCACCCAAGGACAGGGCGGAGATTCTTGCGGGGCACTTGGAAGAGCAGTTCTCTCCTCACCCCGCAGCCGCTGCCGTCGCCGAACACCACGAGATCGTAGAGGCGTGGGTAGAGGACTTCATCGGACGCCCGACACCGCCACCTCAGGGATTGGAGTTTATCTCCCCCTCTGAGACGCGGAAGGTCGCCTTGCGCCTACCGAAGCGCAAGGCGCCAGGTGACGATGGAGTCCCGAATATGGCGCTGGCGATGCTCCCGAGAAGGGCCTTAGTCGTTATGACAAGGCTCTTCAATGGCATACTACGCACGGGCCACTTCCCGACCACCTGGAAGTTGGGGAAGGTGATAGTTCTCCCGAAGCCGGGGAAAGACAGACGTCTCCCGGCCAGCTACCGTCCCATCACGTTGTTGCCCACCATAGCGAAGCTCTTCGAGAGGCTGGCGTTGAAGCGACTGCGACCGTCACTTGTTTTAAGGGACGAGCAGTTCGGCTTCCGCGCCGGTCACTCGACTACGCTGCAGCTGACACGGGTGCTCCACCATCTTGCAAGTGAGTTCAATTACGGTCGCGGCACGGTTGGCGTCTTCCTCGATGTCGAGAAGGCGTTTGACCGCGTATGGCACCCTGGACTCATTTTCAAGCTGTTGGAGTCGCCCCTGTCGGCGCTATTGGTGCGGTTAATAGCGTCATTTTTAGATGGGCGGCAGTTCTATGTATCGGTCGAGAACGTCGCCTCAAACCCCCGCCCAATACGTGCTGGTGTGCCGCAGGGAAGTTGCCTTTCGCCACTACTCTACGCCTACTACACAAACGACATTCCCACACTCGACGGTCACCTCGAGGAGTGGGAAAGGGACGTAGAGCTCGCGCTGTTCGCGGACGACAGCGCATACTTTGCGTCTTCACGTGATCCCGCCTTAGCTACACGTAGGATGCAACGCCTGTTGGATCTGCTGCCGGAGTGGCTGGATAAGTGGCGTATGGCCGTCAACGTCGGTAAGACGGTCGCGACACTTTTCAGCCGCAGACGCAACATGCCGCCGCCGCTACGTCTCCGTGATCGGGAGGTAGCTTGGCAGCCTACAGTTAGGTATTTGGGATGTCACATCGATCGCTCGCTGCACATGGGACCTCAGGTGGACCACGCGATCCGACAGGCCCGTGCTGCACGAGCGATACTCCGACCGGTGCTGGCATCTCATTTGCCGATCCGAACCAAACTAAAGGTCTACAAGATGTACGTCCGATCCCGTCTGACCTACGCGGCGCCGGCATGGTACGCGTTGGTCTCAGAATCCAACAGGAAGCGCCTCCGCGCGCAGCAGAACCTGTCCCTCAGGGTGATCACCGGGGCGGGCCGCTACGTTCGGAACGACGTGTTGGGGCGCGACCTTAAGGTGCAAACCTTGGACGGGTTTGTGGCCCGGTTGGCGCGTCGTATGTACGAACGCGCTGACAACGGGCCACATGCCCATCTACGAGGCTTCGCGCCCCTTCACGCTCGACCCCCCGACGGGCGACCGCTCCCTCGGGAGCTCGAGAGTCAGGTGTCCTCCGACCACCAGGAGGACTAAATCTGCGTAGCAGCATAGCGCGGTCACTGAAGGCCAAAGGCTGCAACACTGCCCCACGGCAGTAAACAACACCGGTGGACAGTGAATCCACTGAGGGAATTGCCCGGGCAAGGAGGGGATCCTCGAGGCCCGCAGACCTTACGCCATGCGGCGACACCACGCCGCGGCATAGGACGACTGTCAAAGTCAAAAAAGCGAACTGCGTCTCTCGTTAACCCCAGAGACCACGTTTGCTCTAAACAACCACCTAACCGCAATCTTTTCTTGTGCAGGCAGCACCGCAGGAGACGTCCCGACGCTGGAAGACCACTGGAGGCAGGAGCATCGTTCGACTGCACCACTCCAAGAAGGACCAGGGACGAGGACTCCCTTCGAGTGCACCACAGGACATCGGTTTGTGTAGGTACCCTCTATTTACCAACTTTGGGGAGGGAACGAGAGAGCACTATATTGTGCCTCCGCTCACTCGTCTCTTTCGTGGGAAAGGGTACGCGTGCCGGAGAGACCGCGCAGAGAAGATCGCCGTCGTCGCTGGCGCCTGGCTGGGCTTCACAGAAGCGTGATTAACCCGGTGGGGATGGCCGCGCGACGGCAAGAAGGTGAAGAGGGAACGCGCCGGTCCTCCGGCGCGGGCTTCGTACCCTCCGAAGGGGATGAGGGTAGGCGCGTAATGTTGCGAGACATTTTCGCGCCTCGTAACATCTTACCTCCCCCAATAGAGGGTCCTCTGCAGACCATGTTCATGGTCCACCGAGGGAGGGGTCCTCCCAGAAGGGGCAGAGCCGCAAGACGCGGCGGCCGCGGCCGCACGGATGCATCGCTGCAGGCCAGAGACCCCTCACCTACAGGGTCACCACCAGGGCCAGGCAGAGACATGCCGGCCCTATTTGAAGAGGAAGAGGAGGAGTCAGCGGAAGTAGTCGTTCCCGCTGACACACCGGTACCTGCGGCACCATCATCGCCGCCTCGGAGGGCAAGTAAAATCCCACGTCGGGTCTCGCTCTCCGACTCGCCGCAAGACAGACCAGCGAAGGTACCGGCTATAGAAGCCGACTCACATAGGACGTCTTCATCAGAAGAATTCGAAGACAGCGTGGAGGAGCAGGGTGCAGGGATGGAGGCTGCTGCGACTGTGTCTGCCATCAAGGTAATAGCGCATAGGTCCCCCCCGCGATCCCCCTCCCCATCCATTCCGCCCTCGAGGGCAATTTCCGTCGAGACCGGTCTCGACAGGTCCTCATATATGGGATTTGCGTCGGAAGCGTCGCCCTCCGCCCGAGCCGAGGAGCACCCCACGTCCAATCCCGTACAAGCCCCACCCTCTCCTTCCGAACGGTATGAACCGGTATTAGTTCCCACGGACGGAGAAAGGTCAAACCCGCCAGCAGCACCGACAGGTGAGTTCGTTAGGCCCGGCGTATCATATGCCGCGGCTTTGTCAGCGCAGGCGTCGCAAGGCGCCTCCCCCACCCCAACCCCCACTGCGGCTGCTGTTGCAGCGCCGCGCCCACCCGTCGTCGGTGGGCCCTCCCAAGGGCCACCTCGAGTCGACGACAGACCAAAGGGCTATCCCCCCATTATAGCGGAGCGGATACCCAATTGGGTGCAGCACTTTGAGGAGCTGCACTCCAGACTGGGCCATGCACCCAACGCGCGGCCCTATGGTAGGGGGATTCGTTTCCTCCCTCAAACTGTGGAAGAGTTTAGGGTGGTCCAACGCTACCTGACCGCCCTATCGGAGATAGAACCGGACCTATCCTGGTTCTGTTTTTCCCCAAGGGAGACCCGCCCTGTCAAGGTGGCAGTGCGTGGGCTCCCGGGGGACACGAACCCGGAAAGGGTCGTAAGGGCGTTCAGGGACTTGGGCTTCCCGGCTCGCTCCGCGAACCACATTCCACCAAAAATGGGGCGGCCCGGGTGCGTGTTTCAGGTGCAGCTGGAGCACATGGAAAAGGAGCAGCTCGCGAGCCTCTACAGGGTAAGCGAGTTACTTTATATGCCGGGGGTGGTTGTGGAGGCATGGACAATCCGAGGCGGCTTGGCGCAATGCCACAGGTGCCAAGGATTCGGACATTCCTCACATAATTGCTTCCGGCGTTCCAGGTGTGTCCGGTGTGCCGAGGGACACGCATCGCGGGACTGTCCCCTTCCAAGAGACGCTCCGGGTAAGTGCGCTAACTGCCAGGGGCCGCACAACGCGAACGATAGGCGATGTGCGTTCCTAAGGAGGGTGGCGCGCGCCCGGAACGTCCCTCTCAGACCACCCGCTCCTGTTCACCGACCAGCGCGGAGGAACGCTCCTGTCCCTCAGGACCCCCCTGCCAGAGGACGAGCGCCCACCGCAGCTATAATGGGACACCGAGTGCGGCAAGTGGAGGAGCATGCGGACACGGCTGGTGCATCTCTGATGGCTCCCGCCAATGCTCCCCCCCCGGAGCGGCGTCGCCGCACACGGAGGGGGAACAAACGGCGCAAGGCATTTCGCCGACGTCAACAGCTGCGGGCCGACCGGCAGGTACCCCTTGCCGAGTCGACGCCGCACCACATCGAGCCACAATCCACCACAGAGACGCAGGTAGCCGTGGAGGCGGCCCCCACATCTGCGGCTGTCCCGGGACCTACGCGGACCCAACAGTCCGCGGCGGCCCCGGCACAGCGGCAGGTTCAAGCCGCTCCGAGACCCGTCCAAGCCCAACACCCGGCCCCGGCTGTCGTCGTGGAGGGCACATACCGCAGGAGGCAGCAGAGGCGGCAGAGGAGCGAGGTTTCCCAACCTACCCCCCAACCCGCCCAACAAATCCCAACTACCTCCCAACCCGTCCAACATCCCATACCTACCCCCATTCCCGTCACAATGACCGACGCGCGGCCCTTTCGGGCCCTCGGGCTGGACACGCCCGCAGATGTGTTCATCACAGCCGTCACGGCAATCTGCGAGGCGGTGGCCCGGTACCCGGAGCTTGTTACGGTCGTGCGTGGGATCATGTCCGACCTACTCGGGATCCAGTGCGGCATCCCTGAGGGTGCTGTACTGGAACCCGGGAGGGATTAAACCCCATCTGGCCGCACTGCGGGGTCTCGTACGGGAGCAGGACATTCAAGTCGTGCTCTTGGGCGAGACCAAGCTGCGTCCAGACCTCGCCCTCAAGCTGCCTAATTTCCATGTGTATAGACGCGACGAGACTTCGCCCGCAGGGATGCCCTTTAGAGGTACCGCGGTGGCGGTTCGTCATGACGTCATACACGAGGAATTGTCACACCCGTCCTTCACTCATACGCGCTCCATAGGAGTCGCGCTGAGTATGGCGGGTAAGGACCTGCGTCTCTTCGCGGCGTACCGCCCACCAGGTCCCCTATTTGACCCGCAGGACATCGCCAACATCATGGACGGTGGCGCGCCGACCTTGGTGGCTGGTGACCTCAACGCAAAACATCTTGCGTGGGGTTCTAGAGTCATCAGCCCCGCGGGACGGCAGCTGTACGAAGACGCCGAGGTTAAAGGGTATGAGGTACAGGGGCCCGAGGCTCCCACCCATATCCCCTCGGACGAGTCCCACCGACCCGATGTCCTGGACATAGTACTCCACAAGGATCTACCGTGCCCGGTCCATGTGGAGGTGCTGTATGACCTAGACACACAGCACCTGCCCATCCTAGTCGTGCTTGGCTTGGGTGCGGCGTGTGTGGAGCCTCCCAGGTCGCGCAACAAGACGGACTGGGATACCTATAAAGACCATCTGTTTCAGATTAAATTCAGCGGCCCGCTCTCCTCACCGGAGGGAATCGAGGCCGCGGCCGAGGTACTTAAAACCTCTATTAAGGACGCCCTAGCGGCCTCGACCACCCAGATACCTGTGGAGGCGGGCCGATACAATACGGTTCTCCCAGTTCGTCTGAGCGAGATGCTCGCTAAAAAGCGTAAGTTGCGTGAGCTGTGGGCGCGCACCCGTTGCCCCCGGGTCAAGCGCGAACTAAATGCGTTGGCGGAGCGGCTGTCTGGGGAGATGGCGGAGCAGAGGGGGTCTGCCTGGGAGATGCGAATCGACCAGGCGGGCGAGTCGCAGACCTCACTTCACCATCTAAACAGACAGCTGACCAGAGCCAAGGTCCCCGTCGCCCCACTCCTCGATGGGGAGGGAAGACGGGTCCACGCAGCTAAGGACCGCGCGGAGATGTTTGCGGAGTGTATGGAAGAGCAGTTCTCTCCCCATCCGGCCGCACCGTCTGTCTCCGCGCATCACGAGCAGGTAGAGCGTAGAGTAAGGGAATTCCTAAGTGGTCCGACACCGACTCCTGAAGGGATCGAGTTTATCTCTCCCACCGAGGTAAGGAAGGCGGCTTTACGGCTGCCCAGTCGTAAGGCTCCAGGCCACGACGGGATCCCGAACACGGCGCTAAGCATGCTGCCCAGGGGGGCACTGGTCGCTATGACCAGAGTCTTCAATGGCATCCTGCGCACCGGCCACTTCCCGACCACCTGGAAGACAGGGAAGGTAATCGTCCTCCCGAAACCGGGGAAAGACCGCCGTCTCCCGGGTAACTACCGCCCCATAACGTTGTTGTCTAACACAGCAAAGCTGTTCGAGAGGCTGGCGCTGAAGCGACTGCGACCGCACCTTAATATAAGGGAGGAGCAGTTCGGCTTCCGCGCCGGTCACTCGACAACGCTACAGCTGACGCGGGTACTCCACCACCTGGCATCCGAGCTCAATTACGGGCGTCACACGGTCGGCGTCTTTCTCGACATAGAGAAGGCGTTCGACCGTGTGTGGCACGCTGGGCTCGTGTACAGGATGATGGAGACTTCCGCGCCGGTGATGCTGGTTAGATTGATAGCATCGTTTTTATGGGAGCGGCAGTTCTATATTTCGGTAGAGGGCGAAGCCTCAGACCCTAGGCCCATCCGTGCCGGAGTGCCGCAGGGCAGCTGTCTCTCGCCGTGGCTCTACGCGTTCTACACCAACGACGTTCCCACTCTCCATGGTCACCTGGAAGACTGGGAACGGGACGTCATGCTCGCGTTGTACGCAGACGACAGTGCGTACTTCGCGTCATCCCGCCGAGCTGAGCTAGCTGCTAAGAAGATGCAGCGGCTACTCGACCTACTACCTATGTGGCTGGATAAGTGGCGCATAGCTGTCAATGTCGGTAAGACAGTTGCAATACTATTCAGTCGCAAGCGTATCATGCCAGCGCCGCTGAGACTCCGCGGGACGGAGATAGCTTGGCAGCCCTCAGTTAAGTACCTAGGATGTAACATTGATCGCTCGTTGCGTATGATCCCGCAGGTGGAACAATCGATCCACCAGGCCCGAGTGGCCCGAGCGATGCTCCGACCAGTGTTAACATCCAGGTTACCTATTAGGACGAAACTAGGTGTCTACAAGACCTATATTCGTTCCCGTCTCACTTACGCGTCGCCGGCATGGTACGCGTTGGTGTCTAGGTCGAACCGCCAGCGTCTTCAAGCACAGCAGAACCTGGCCCTACGTGCGATCGTGGGAGCCGGTCGCTATGTCAGGAACGACGTGGTGGAGCGCGACCTTAATATGCAGCCACTGCAGGAGTTTGTGGTCCGTCTTGCTCGTTCAATGTATGAGCGGGCGGAGGCCGGACCACATGAACACCTAAAGGGGTTCGCGCCCCTACACGATCGTCCACCTGAGGGGCGACCGCTCCCGCGGGAGCTCCTGGGACTGGACACCTCCGACCACCAGGAGGGTAGTGGCTCATAGTTCGGAGGTAGACCGAAGTTATGACCGCACCACCCACTAAACAGTGGGGATGGTATTACATTAATACCGCTTCTCAACATTGCAATATTTTAATTAATATTGCATTGTTGGGATGCGATATTATTGTACCAAGGGGTACAACCCCCCCTTGAGAACTGCCCGGGTAAAGAGGAGACCCTCGAGACCCGAATAATCCTTTTTCCCCCCCCCCTATACCGCTGACAAAGCCGTCGTATATGTGGCTAGGTAGGGTTAAGAAGTCCCCCGTAACGTAACGCTGCGAACATGGCCTCCAGAGAGAAGCACTCCCAAGAAGAAAAGAAGAAAAAGAAGAAAGAAGACTCTGAAGAAGAAAGAAGACTCAAGACACTGAAGACTGGAAACTCTGCAGGACGGAAGGACCTTCTGCAGCAAGAAAGAAAATTCTCCGCAAAGAAGAGCGAAGAATATTAGGGCTAGGCAAGGGGGATTAGGGCTAGGCTTTGGCTGGTCCATTAAGGCTTAGACAAAAAACGTCATTCTTGTTTCTTTTGAAAACGTCTCCTCCCCCCGCACCTACCCCCCGCACCCTCTACATCGACGCGGCAAGAGAACGGCGCAACTCCCCGACGCGAAGTACACACACGAGCGGGCTTCCGGCGCCGGACGAGCGAAAGTCCGTCCGTAACAACATCACGCCCGCACCCCTCCGTCGCGGTAAGAGCCGTCGGTGAGGACTCGCTTTAGCCGACGGACGCGCCTGCGCACTCACGACAACGCACGTGGGGCGCACGGCACGCACGCCCCGCGACACCTTGCTTATCGGTGTAGGAAAATATCGTGAGGAAACCTACACACCCGAGAGCTCTGTAAAAAAAATTCTCAAAGGTAAAGTGTAAAAGTCCGCCAATTCGCACTTGGCCAGCACGGTGGACTATGGCGTAAAACTCTCTCATTCTGAGAGAAGCCTCGTGCCCAGCAGTGGGACAATAATGGGTCGACGAGAGATAGGGAAGGAACACTGTTTTTTTTGTTATATTGCTACTTGTGTTGCGACCCCTGGGGGTTAAAGCTTACACAAGGGTTTTACGGAAGCTTTAGCATTATCTCTATAACAATCTGTACTTGATATTTGTGGTAATTATTTAAATCCGTGCTTAGAAGTGGATATAGATTAACACCAATAGGATGTGATCCTTTATTGAGTCCGTTAAAAAATCTCGGACTACATAGGACTTAATAGAAAATAACTATTCATATATAGACAAAGAAATTGAATGCCGGTGCAAAGGCATTCTATTACCTGTATATTTTTTCTGCCGCCAAAAAGTTACTGATTTCCTTATGTACCCACATATTTTGGACGATAAAAGTTTTTGGTTAAACATAATTTGTATCGCAATCAATACTACTACATGTTCTCTAGCTATTTAATATTTCTGTGTTGGATATTTCACGCTTACTGGGACTTTGTACCTGGAACCTATTTATTATCACTTATCATTTTATCTTGTAACGATTATAGTTACATTTTATCTGCTTCTAATTACCTAATTAGAATTAGAATAAAGATCAAACCAATGATAACGTTGTTTTTAAGTTTTTTGTATTAAAGTTTCCATGATTGACGGTTACCTATTCTTTACTTCAATTGAGTTTTATTTATTTATTATTGTGAATTTATATTTTCATAATATAAATTAGGTCGTCGGTCTACTGCTCTTGTTAAAACTGTGAAATTATTTAGTGGAGTATCATTATATTAATAGTCAACAATTCATATTTATTATTTCATTACTTTCAATTATGCAGTAATGGCTCCTGCCTTTGGAAATTAATAAATCAATCTGAAAGTTAGTTAAGTCGTCTGGTCTCTCTTCGTTCAAATATTTCGTTGCTGTTTGTAAGAACTGTAATGACTTGTTTATAATAATAGTTATAGATCAGATTTATATCAGAACCAACAATCATTAGATTTTGAAATAAAACAGTGACTAATTATCGATAAGATAATGGGTTTAAAAATCAAAGTATTACTTTTAACGTGACATTTGTAGACGGAGGGCTTATTTTAAATTGTATAGTCAAATTTAAAATGTTTAAAAAAGTGATTTTTGGTGCGACGGTTATCAATTGCATATTGATTATTAATGTAAATGCAATAATGCGTGTGAATATGGATTCCGATAGATTTCCTTTTGATAGACAATTATATGAAGATGTGCTGGATCCAGACTTATGTCAGCGGCAATTGAATTATTTGGCAGGGAACGACACAATTTTATTATCCAGATGTAAGATATATTGATAGTGAATTTTATTATTAATCAGATTAGGGTTTAAATAATGCTGAAATAGTTTTTATTCAGGTTCGTCATGTAGTTAAAACATAATTCATTCACAGTCCTGGATGCGGGAATAAGGATTCCAAAAGGTATATTAATGGGAAACTTAATAGACTTGGGAAACTTTCACCAATGTATGGCTATCAACGAAAAAGTGGAAGAAATGGATATAAGTGGCAAATATTGTCGAATACAAGTACCAGTGAACCAAAATTTAAAACTACCGGATTTTTTGGAAAGACAAACTTGGAAGTTTGATCCAAGTGATTTGCACGTAAATGAGAAAACGTTAAGAATGCTCGAAAGGACAGTCATCCAGAAAAGAGCTTTAAAAACAGAAATTCCTGGGGTCGAAATTGAAAGGTAGGTACATACTAAATTATTCTTGTATTATCCAATGACATATATTTACGAATAATGTGGGGTACAACCCATTATTGTCCCACAGCTGGGCACGGGTCTTCTCTTAGAATGAGAGAGTTTTAGGCCATAGTCCACCGCTCTGGCCAAGTGCGAATTGGTGGACTTCACACACCTGCGAGAACTTTTTTTTAAGAAATCTCGGGAGTGTAGGTTTCCTCACGATGTTTTCCTTCACCGAAAAGCAGTGATAATTAATTTCTAATACGCACATAAATCAGTGGTGCGTGCCCGGGTTTGAACTTTGGACTCCCCGATTGAGAGGGCAAGTTTCAACCATTAGGCTATCACTGCTCTACGAATAATGTAGAAGATACTAAAAGGAATGTTCCGCAAACTTTAAGCAACATGAGTCATTTGATGTAAATCGTTTATGATAAGTTTATTTCATAACATTTTTTTTCTAGAATTGGTCCTGACAGTCCTTTAGAAAATGTACAGTTTAATCTGGCAGTGTGTATACCAAGACCTTGTTCCACAGAGCAAGCCATAAATGGATTGTTGTTTAATTTTACAAATATCGGATTCAACTACAGCGACATTTCATGTCGTGTTCCCGATGACAGGCCTTGGTTTGCCGGTGATTATGTGGCCATGTAAGTTACTTCGTGACGTTAACTTCCTATGTTAAGATAAGTTATTTGTTTTGATCACTATTCTTATCATTATAATTGGTATTTTAATGTCGTCATAGATTTAATCATCTTAGAATTATTACCTATTGGACTTTATACCCATTTAATTATTCTATTGTAATTCCATGTTGACATGTGACATATTGTGTCTGAAAATTATAGCTCCTTACTAATTGTTATAATATATTATAATTATAAACGCTCATGTTTAGGATTTCGATTTTGAATACGTAAAAAAAGATGTTTTATTTAATGCCATAGCAAACATATCTTAAAATGCTAAACAGTTTATTTAATTTTAGTATAAAGTGCTCTACAGTATTTTATGATGTTTGACTTATTATCATTTAATCATTTTGTGTTTCTCTATCATTTTTAGCTTTTTTGTATAATATTAAATATTAAAGTAGCAAGCAGTCCACTCGATGGCAAATTTCCACTACCGTTTCTATAGACATCTGTAGTGAACCTCAGATCAGTCTTTCATGATATTGGTCACAGATGCGTTGTTACTCCTTAGAACTAAGAAAGAACGACTCGTATATATATATGTTTCCCTTACGAATAAAGTTTTGGTTCTAAGGGACATGTTAGGACCAAAACAAACACAACAGCGCTTAACACTACTATTACTAGGCAGAAATAGATATGGTGGTGTGTCCGGATCCGATCCAATAAGAGTTCTTCAAATTTATTGTTCAACCGATGAATCATCAAATTATGTACTATTTCATATTTTCCACTGATCGTCATTGGCTGTAATTAGTAGTATATAATAAGTCACTTGCTTTCAGAGTCATATTCTCTCTCATCGGCCTTATTACTCTGATCAGCAGCTCCTATGACATTTATCAGACTACCTATCTCAAAAAAGGTAAACATTTGAATACTTTACTGTAACGGGTATGATATAAACCTTTACTTAATAATATATAAACTTATATTCGAACAGCTTTAATGATGGTAATAATGACACGTGCGAGAGATATTGTATTATATAATTATAATTTTTATTTTTAGTATTTTTTCTCATACTATGCTTATTATTTAACTTTTTTTTTATTTGGCTGAAGTAGCAAACGAGCATGCTTTCCACCTGATGGTAAGTGGTCACTGCCGCCCATGGACATCTGTAATCAACTTCATACAGAACATGAGTTGCATCTGAAGTCAATCACAGATGCGTTGCTACTCCCGAGGACTATGATGGTCGCCTCATGTGAAAGTGTGCCGGCAACCACAACCTACCATCGAAACGCAAGAAATGCTTCACGCTAGAAATAGGTGTGGTGGTGGTACTTCCCCGGTCGAACTACACTGGTTCTACCAACTTTTTCATGTTTCTGAATTTTAGGTCCAAAAGAAATCAACACGCTTTATTCTTCTTTCTCCGTGTACACCAACACACGTCGTCTCTTGACCTTCAATTCAAGCCCAGGGTCCTTAGAATGTTTGGACGGCATCAGAGCTCTCGCAATGATTTGGGTCATACTTGGTCACAGTTTCTTTACTATATCCGAAACTCTAAATCCAATAGAATCTTTTGAGGTATGTACTAAGTTAGTTACAAGTTGTTATAAAGTTAATATTGTTTTATAAGTAACTTTTCTTTATTAAAAAAACGTTGTACGAAAAGTCCATAAATAATGTCGTACTATATTTTAAGTCTATCAATAAAATAAAATATGTTTGATTTAAATTCCGTTAAACTCAGTTCTTTGTTTATTTGCCGCAGTTTTGAAAATCAATTAACTAAAATATATTATGCTTATGCTGTTAAGATTCCTTTTTACCTAATAGACCAGGGTAGAAGCCTTTAAAAATAATAAAAAGTGAAATAAAATCGTAGTAGAATGAAACCCATTAGAAAAGGAGGGGAATATTATATAGAAATGAAGGGAAAAATAATTTACGGGCGATCTGAGGTCGGGGAGGGGATGGGGGTGAGTCTTTAAGGGTAAAAAACGGTTTTTCTCGATTTCCGGCAAAACTAAAAGTCCTATCGAAAAAAGTCAAATGGCAAAGTTGTAGATAATAAAAAGATCTAAAATTTTTGTATTTTCACTTTTTTCACATAACCTCAAAATTTATGTGAAAAATTCAAAAAACCAAGTGTTTGGTTTTTTATTTTTATCCTTTACAAAAAAATTTTTTTTAACGAAATTTGGCGAAAACTTACCTTTTTATGTCCCAAATACGCTGTAATTTATTTGATCAAAAATATTTATTTTTTCACCTTATTTTGAATTAATATCGAAAAAAACACCCTAATTTTCAATCGAAAACTCACCCGTCAAAATATCAGCTTTTTTCAAAAAGTTGGTATGTTTTATATTCGTTGAAATCTCTACTTTTTGATGGTGAAAAAAAATATATGTTACTATAGTAAATCTTCTCAAAAAAAAACATCATTTAATTTCAATCTTTAGGTTACGTTACGTTAAGCATACTATTTTTTAAAGAAAATATTATGATTTTTATGTTTGAGTTGATTGATACAGACAAAAATAGATATAGTAATTGCCTTCCTATGCAGATTCGAATTTTTGTAAATGATAAAAATAAAAAACCAAAAACTTGGTTTTTTGAATTTTTCACATAAATTTTGAGGTTACGTGAAAAAAGTGTAAATACAAAAGTTTTAGATCTTTTTATTACCTACAACTTTGCCATTTGACTTTTTCGATAGGACTTTTAGTTTTGCCGGAAATCGAGAAAAACCGTTTTTTACCCTTAAAGACTCACCCCCATCCCCTTCCCGACCTCAGATCGCCCGTAAATTATTTTTCCCTTCATTTCTATAATATTCCCCTCCTTTTCTAATGGGTTTCATCCTACTGCGATTTTAATTGGTTTTAAAAATTATCGACCCTGGTCTATAATAACTAACATGTCATTTCTTACATTTAAGTGGTCAATCTCATTAAGTGCTGCATGGATTACCGTGGCTCCGCTCACAGTGGATACTTTCTTCTTTCTGAGTGGCTTACTACTTGTTTATACTACAGTGGGCAAAATGCATCGTAGTAAGTATACTTTTGATTTCATTGCTTTTCTATATATAAAAAAGGTCTACATAACTAATTTTCTATGACCACGTTCTAGGACATTTTTTTTGTGTTAAGTCAATATGTGCATCAGCATCCAAGTTGTTTTCCTTAAATGTCATTCAGATAATCAGCCAATATTCTATGTAAAATTAGAAATGAGTCAATTTGATATTATCAGTTGTAGTTTTTAAATAACTGTCAACAATAAGAAAACTTGAGGGCCCGGAGTTGATCGTCACTTTTGAGTACCGCAACCCTCTTTCTTTTTACTTTTAAAAGTATCCCTGAAGTTGATCGCAGTCACAATAGTCTAATGTTCTTCCAATTAATAGAATAAATTTAATAAATTATTAAGAAAAAAAAAACAAAAAAGACCGATTACTGAACAAATATTATCTGAGAACCGAAATATAATAAAAATAATGAAAATGTATTAAAATGGAATCTATATATGTAAATAAGGCGTTGCACGTGACAAGGCAAACGTTCTCGCAGTTTCAGTGTTTTTTTTTGTTTTTCTATAACCAATGTCTATACTCTTTTAACATGACTGTCATTGAATCCTATTATTTGCAGCTCTAATTCCTTCTTTACTTTTACTTGTCCCGTTGTGTTTCTGTTTCTTCTAATCATAACTTGAACTTCACACTGTAATGTCGTCTGAAAGAAATCGCTACGCGACGATAAAGTCGCCCTTTGTATTTATAATGTTTTTTCTATTTTTTAGGTACGATAAAGAATATTAATATTATCACTTTTATGCTACATTCCAAATTCTTTACATTTACGCCTCGATCAATTTTTAGTCTTGCAGGAGGTTAGGACAATGACATTTCACATTTTTTATTATCGACGATTATTTCACTGCGATAGCTTAATTAATTACTTGCTTATATCTTATATTTATTACTTTATTATGATGCGTTGTGTAATATTAAAGCGATAGATTGATACAAATTAAAATTAATCCCATTAATCCATCATCAAAATTATAATCCACAACGAACCAAAGAATGTAACATGTTCGGGATTGGATATTAAGATTTTCCAGACACGTGATGTCTCTTGCATTAATTCGCTAATCACATTCTCAGCTCTAAATTAGAGTTGAAAAGTTGCTTTTGTAGGCGCTTAAAAGACTTAGGTATCAATTTGAAAAACATACAATAATATTGCTGTATTAAGTTATGATGATAACAAAAACGTAAGTAGAACTATAAGTTTTAAATAGAGACTACAGTGACTACTTTTTACCTATAAATTGGTTTTAATACTGCACTTTTAATCACAACAGAGTGTTAAACAAAGTCGCTACCCGCTGTCTGTCCCTATGTATGCTTAGATCTTTAAAACTAAGCAACGGATTTTAATATATTTTTTTTAATAGATAGAGTGATTCAAGAGGAAGGTTTTTATGTATTTATGTATGCATAATATAGTGGAGAAACACTAATAATTTTAGATTCTTGACTTTTAGGCGGAATGAAGTTCGCGGGGTCAACTAGTGTGTAATAAAAATCAAATTCGATTAAGACGAAAACTTTTTTCCAGTGCAACTTCTGAAGAACATCCACGTTTTCTACTTATTTCGTTTGTTGCGCATGTTCCCGATTCTGGCGGCGGTTATATTATTCGAGTCGTCATTATACATGCGAGTTTCGGATGGACCGTTATGGAACAGAGTGGCGATGCCGTCATTTAGATGTAAAGAGTTCTGGTGGGCTACTCTGCTCCATATACAAAATATTGTGAATCCTCGTGATACTGTAAGTGTCGTTACTTCATTTTTTAGAGCAATGAATCACTTTACAATATATTTGAAGGTGGTAGAACCAGTGTAGTTCGACCGGGTAAGTACCACAGCCACACCTATTTCTAGCGTGAAGCCTTGCGTTTCGATGGAAGGGTGTGGTTGCCGGTACACTTTTTAATGAGGCGACCATTATAGTCCTCGGGAGTAGCAACGCTTCTGTGATTGACTTCAGATAGAATCCATGCTCTGTATGAAGTTGATTACAGATGTCCATGGGCGGCAGTGACCACTTACCATCAAGTGGACTAGTGGCAAACGAGCATTACGTTTGCTACTTCAGTCAGATATAAAAAAAATGGATAAAAATGTAAAGAATGTCTAATGTGGCTGAGTGGTAACAAATATGTTTGTCATATAGAGGTTTTTGGATTCCTCGTGACCAGACTGTTTTTTTCAATTTCTTGGTATAAATATGTTCTTTTTTGTGTTTTTATGAGTATTTAGGGATCACGGTATAATAGTGTGAGAGCCATGATAATATACGCTGAATGATAAGAATGTGGCGTGACTCAATCTTCATGTGTTCCATTAGAGCAGTACAATCGTTGTTCAATATTTTTGTATCCAGTTACAAAATTGGTAATAGGGGTAGAAATAGACAAGTATTATTTAACATATTTTGAGAAAATGATGTATTTTAAGGACGTGTTTCATCGCTTCTTCGAAACGTTACGAAAAATAACCTTAAGTTATTGACGTTTTATCCCTGTAGTTCCGGGATCAGAATAGGGCTACGGTATCCCCTGGCTGTCGTAAGAGGCGACTAAAAACGGCTTCCGGGGTTGCGGGCGGTAAGAGTGGGAGCTTGAACCGTCCAGCCAAGCGATCCCGTTTAGGACGACGGCATGTGTGGCCACATACTGTCGTAAACACTAGGAGGCGCAGTGAGTACAATGCTCACTGGAAAGAGGCCGAAGGGGGCATCGCACTCATAGGACTCTGGTTGTGTTCCATTGGAGATCCCGGAGTCCTCCACGCAGCGCTTAGGATGGCCACAGGGTGGGTTTTCGTAAGGTAAAAATCCCACATAACTCGGCGTTGCTCCCACAGCGTCGGGTACTTTTTGAAGGTTTCCCCCTCGATAACAAAAAAAGGTTATTGACGTTTAAAAAAATCTATGTCAAAGCAAATGTTTTGATTTGTTAATCATTTGATTTATGAGTATTAATTACTTATCTTATCTCTCATATTATCAAAAACGGAAAAGAACAAAATAGCAGTGTTATAGGCAAAAGATAAAATACCATAGGTAAGTTTTTCTACTAATATTTCTTGTAGGTATTATAAATTGTTTTTATTGTGTTGTCCCAAATTTTTCTAAATCTTTCTTTCAGTGCATTGGAGTGACATGGTACCTTGCAATCGATATTCAACTCCATATTCTATCCCCCATTATTCTATTCTGGGTATTAACTAATAAGCGAGCCGCATGGACTGCGTTGAACACAGCATTAGTGGCAACCCTCACAGCTTCAACCGTATACATCTTCTTTAGAAACTTTCCATCTGGAATCATATCGCCTAAGTAAGTATGAGTCATCATTTTAACGTATGTTACATGTGCCCTTCGGTTTCTTGCGCGTTTAAGAAAATAACTTTGAAAGTAAGTATTCCTGCAATACATCATAGATTTAATATCAAAACATCATACGAATTCAATAGCTGTGGTCAATGTTCAGTCAGTCATTATACGTTCATTGATAAATATGTGTTCGTAGACGCTTACATTCAAAATGGCTTCACCAATTTCAATGAAATGTGTAGGTGTATGTTTGGTGCCAACTCGACAGATAGTGTAACATTGGACTTGATACGCGACGATGAAAGGGATTAAGAGACAAAATCCAGGATGGGGGCGGCAGTGTTTTCATGTGTTATGACTACCCGCGTGGTGGAGCGGTTACCACATCGGTCTGACGCGCAATGGGTCCCGGGTTCGATTCACGGCCAGACAGTTATCTGAATGATGAGTTTAGATTCATGTTCTAGGTCTGATTGTTTGTGTTTTCGTCTTGTGTGTGTCCATGGTACCCACGACACAGGAGAAAATCCTAGTGTGGGGCTATGAGTGTAGAAAGCGTGTGTCACGTTAAGTACTGCAAAATTCCCCATCAGGGGATTCACGGTATAAAATTTCATGACGAGTTACCACAAATTCTATGATTATCCTAATTTTCGTTTCAGTCGACAGAATGAACCAGTAGACTTTTATACATATTACTATGTGAATATACTGACCAGAGCATCGCCATTCCTTGTCGGTATGGTGTATGGTTACCTACTTCATCTGTGGCGGAAGAAAGAGGCAGATATACCGAAGGTAATTAATTAAACATAACGATTTCATGAAGATTTCGTTTATAGATATATTTTTAAAAGTAAAGCTTACGTAAACTGAACTAAGTAGGTAAATACTCGTACTTGACGGCCCGTGTGGCGGAGCGGTTACCATACCGGTCTGACGCGCAATGGGTCCCGGGTTCGATTTTCGGCCAGACAGGTATCTGAATGATGATGATGATGATGATGTTGTTTAGAATCCTGTTCTGGGTCTGGGTGTTTCTGTATTCGTCTTGTGTGTGTCCATGGTACCCACGAAACAGGAGAAAATCCTACGGTGGGACTATGAGTGTAGAAAGCATGTGTGTTTTTAAAGTGTGTGTTTATGAAAGATATTTGAACGAAATTTTAAAGTATTTTTATAATTTTAAACTTGTTCTAATTTTCAAATTTCTTGACTACACTATCGAATTCTCAGTTAACTACATATTAATCAATATTATTAATACTAATCGATATCTATTTACAGGCCCTCACCAGAATCCTTCTACTATGTTCGTTACTTATACTTCTAGTGGCGATGTACTGCGCTTCAATTGCTATGCGAATCGATTGGGACAATCAACTAGCGGATAACTTCTTCAATTCCTTCTTAAGGCCCATATGGGCTTTAGCTTTGGGCTGGGTCATCTTCGCCTGTGTGCAGGGACAAGCTGGTAAAATCTTCTATATTTTAATTAATACGTGAAGCAAAAACTTGTAGTGCATTTTTAAGTAATATGCCACGAACGGAATAGTATGAAATTTTGCACTATTATAGTGGACGTAGAGAAGGAGTGCAGAATGTTAATATTTTTTTCAAATAATGCATATAACATACATAAAATCAAGTATAAACACATTACACGCACTCCCGTGCATTTGTTACAAACACATAATTAAACGAAGTAGAACATTCAATGTCCTATGAAAACACATAATGAATGAAATGAAAAAATGCCAGATGTCTGTCAAAATACCTTTTTTTTTTTGTTTTCGTGGGGGAAACCTTCAAAAGGTACCCGACGCCGTGGGAGCAACGCAGGGTTATGTAGGATTTTTACCGCACCCTGCTATTGCTTTTAAATGCAGCTTAGTTAATAAGTTTTTTACCATTAACGGTTGCGTTCAAAATAACTTGAAAATTATTACAATTTATTTAAATTAGAGAAATATTAGTGCTACTTTCGACAATGTAAAGTTTAGTTTTTTAATTTAAATGACGGTCGAATTTCGACCGCTGTGATGGATGACTAGTATTTATTGTTTCTTTATCACAAATTTAGCATCTAAACGGCAAACTTGACAAAGTGTCAACTATAGTTCCGTTGCAACTCTTGAAGACTAGGACCAATCGAAACGGAATTAAGTTTAAAATGGTACAATATGTTTTTGGTCGGTCCATAGTTAAAACAGTATCTGCTTTGGCCGCATACTATGTTCCATTTAACGAAGCGGTAAGGTAGATGCGTATACCAAATGCATACATAAGCGTAAATCTTACCAAATGATAAGTACTTAATTTATCAATAGAATTAAATTTGATGTAGTATAAAAATGGATTTTCTCTTCAAGGTTTATTTTTACTTGACAAGTTGCAAAACTCCTTTTTTTCAGAGCCAATTAACTGGTTCCTGTCTCTTCGCATGTGGAAGCTTCCAGCTCGAATCTCTTACGCAATGTACCTTATCCACTATTCAATTATGGTGGTATTCTACGCTACTATTATTGCGCCAATACATTTCTCGGTAGCTGGTATTGTAAGTATTTATCTCGTTTCGTTGAATTCATTTTTTGTTGTTGTTGAATCGTTATTATTGAACCGGAATTTTTAGATTGAAATTTACTTTTGTGTTTATGTTAAAATTTTTATTTATTCATTACTTTGGGTGTATGTTGGTTACCACCAATATGTAAACAATTACCTAAATAGCGTTTTTTCCCGTAAAAATATTTTTAATTACCTCTTTTTTGAAAAATTATAAGCTGTATCCTCTGATTTTACGGTTTTGCGTTTCATTATACTAGGTATACGTTAGGATGCTTTGTTAAAAGATATTTTATATTATACGAGTCCATAAATAATCTTCTAAAATAATCATATTTCTTTACAGTTATTTAACTTTGTAAGCTTTTTGTTTACAACGTTAATACTCTCGTTTTTCGCGACCATACTGATAGATTCGCCGTTTTCGACAATCTTCAAACTCTTATTGGGAAGTAAGTAAAATATGTATTGTATTATTGAACTTGCTTTTAATTAATTAACACCTATTTGGATTACATCTATTTTTTAGATAGTTCTGGTCCAGTGTATAAATTCATGTTTTATTAAAGCGTATTCGAGCTCACAGAAAAAAAAATACGTATCATAACCTAAACCAGTAATCAAATTCTAACCTTTCTATTTTATTGTAGTATATACTAATTTAACAATTTAAGTATGCCGTTAAATAAGATACCTGTCAATTGAAAAAAAAAAGAATTTGAATGAAGTCTATTAAATATTTGGAAAAATGGAATTAAAACTTTTAAAACTGTGTATCTATTCGTTCAGTTATTCTATATCATTATAATAACATTATTACTTAAAGTAACACATTAAGTTGTAAAAGTACTTTTTGTTAATTATTCGTCATTTTTACAGATCCAAAGAAATCAAAAGGCAATAAGACTGCAATTAAAGATGATGCAAGTGTTCCTATAAAAAGAATTGCCAATGGCTTTAGCAACAAAGGTTTTACCGAAGATGAAGTTAAAAATTTACACTTTAATCTGAAACCAGAAAATGGTGACCTGAAACTGAATATCGTTGAAACTGATAATAAACTTTTGGTTGAACAGGATTCAAAAAACAAATAAATGGCATTTATTATTTTTATAAAATTTATATAATTTAAATAGTTGTTGTAGTATTTACTTAATATATATTTTGTTTATTTTTATCGTGTATCATGTCATCGGATGATAGCAATGCGCATAAATTAGTTTTCTCTTCTGCCTCAGACGGATTAAGTAGTAACGACAGCTTTGAAAGTATTCCTCCATTAAACGAAACGCTAGATTCTTACTTCTCAGATGTAGTGAAAAATTTTAATGTTGTCCATATCAATGCACAGAGCATTCCAGCACATTACCCCGACTTGTTGTCAACATTTGATAGCACACATATTCATGCTATTCTAATTTCAGAATCATGGCTCAAGCCATGTCTTTCGTCTACAGCGTACTCGCTTCCTGGGTTTCATTTAATCCGAAACGACCGCACTGTTCGGGGCGGTGGGGGAGTTGCAATTTACCTTCGTTCCCATATTCCATTTTCAATCGTAAGTATGTCTCAGCAGGGTGTTTCTGGGAACGAATCGGAACATCTTTTTCTGGAAGTCCAACTTTCAAATGCCAAACTACTCCTTGGCGCTTTTTATAGTCCTTCACTCAGCATCGACTACTTTGCCTGCTTAGACAAACTGCTTGAAGACCATTGTCCTCTTTTCGACCATACAATTATTATGGGTGATTTTAATACTTGTTTACTCAAGCAGGATGTCAGATCTCATAAATTAAAGTCCTTAGTCGATGCTGCTAATCTACATATTCTACCTCTTAGCGCAACACACTTCTTCCCTAACTGTGACCCCAGTTTGCTTGATTTAATGATTGTATCATCATCAGATCATGTTGCAAAGTATGGTCAGTGTGCAGCTGAGGGCTTCTCATACCATGACCTTCTTTATTTGTCATATAAAATCCGAACTCCAAAAGCTAAGTCAAAAATTCTATTTCAGCGTAATTTTAGTAGGATGGACGTTGAAAAACTCCGAAGTGATGCTACTCATATTGATTGGGATGTGATAGGAAGGGCGAACACTGTTGACAAGCAGGTGGCACTTTTTAATTCTTTGCTGATACAATTATATGACTTACATGCTCCTGTTCGTCCAGTTCGAATACGTCATCCACCTGCCCCATGGCTTACGGATGAAGTAAAAATGCTTATAAATAAGAAAAATTTGGCCAAGTCGAAATATAAGTCAGATGTTACCGAGGTTAATTTTGAGCGGTACAAATCCGCAAGAAATCGCTGCAATATGGTGTGTAGAGATTTACAACGACGCCATATCCATAAGTCTGTTCAAAATGTAGACCCAAGTAGGGTATGGAAATTTCTAAAAACATTAGGAATTGGGAAATCACCTAAAAGTTCTCTCCCGCACAATTTGGACTTAAACAATTTAAATTGTCATTTTTCCGCCACGTCTTGCATTGATAGCGAAACTAAAGCACAAACCCTAAATAACCTTTCACGTATTCCCATTCCAAACTCTTCTTTATTTTCATTTAGTCAATTTTCCGATCGTGATGTTGAGAGTGCAATACTGTCTATACCATCTAATGCGGTCGGTAGTGATTGCATTAGCCGTAAGATGATCGTACCTCTCCTTGACATACTGCTTCCTCATATTACGTCCATCCTAAATAGTTCCATCCGTAATAATTTATTTCCATCTTCCTGGAAAGATGCTCATGTTATCCCCTTACCTAAAAAACCTAATCCTTCCGATGTCGCCCATTTTAGACCCATTTCCATACTTCCTTTTCTGTCCAAAGTCCTTGAGCGCCTTATACATAAACAACTAAGTTCCTTTATTTCCAATCATGCCTTATTAAATCCTTTGCAATCCGGTTTCCGTCCAGGTCACAGTACGGCTACAGCCCTATTGAAAATCACCGACGACATACGCATGGGCATGGACAATCAACAGTTAACGGTTCTGACGCTGCTGGATTTCAGCAACGCGTTTAACTCAGTAGACTTTGATGTCCTCTTAGGGGTATTGCGTTCTCTCTGCATATCTCCGACGGCTATTGATTGGTTTCATAGTTACTTGCATGGGCGCCGGCAGCGTATTCAAATAGATAACAAATTCTCGAATTGGTCAAATACGAATGCTGGCGTACCACAAGGTGGCGTGTTGTCTCCTCTCCTCTTTGCCATTTTCATTAATTCTATTAGTCTCCATCTCACTTCGCTCTACCATCTATATGCAGACGATTTACAAATTTATAGTCATGCCACTCTGACCAACTTACACAGTGCCATCACAACAATTAATGCGGATCTGACTTATATTTCGACCTGGAGTAAAACTTATGGCCTCCAATTAAATGCCTCAAAATCTCAAGCAATTATTATAGGGAGTTCGCGACTGGTCTCTAAGATCGAGTGGCACCAGTTACCACCGATTACTTTAGACAACGTTACCATCCCTTACAGCACTACTGTTAAAAATCTTGGTATCTACATGGACCAACATCTTTCATGGATTCCACAGATTACTGAGGCTAGTAAAAAGCTGTTTGCTTCGGTAGGCTCCCTCCGAAGATTGAAAAATGTTTTACCCATCCCCACTAAAATCACGCTTGCTCAGTCTCTTCTTCTACCTATACTTGACTATGCTGATGTGTGCTATCCTGACATCACGGAGGAGCAATTAAATAAACTTGAGCGTCTTCAAAACTTGTGTATAAGGTTCATATTTGGTTTACGAAAATATGACCATGTCTCTGAATATCGCACTAAACTCAAGTGGCTCCCAATTCGCCTTCGCCGAAATGCTCATATTCTGTCTCTTCTTTACTGTATACTATTTAATCCGACTTTCCCTCAATATCTCAAGCAACGTTTCCAATTTCTTCACCTATCCCATGACCGATCTCTTCGCTCCACTGAAAACCTTTCCCTCTTCACTCCTCCCCACTCAACTTCCTTCTACAAAAAATCCTTCACTGTTCTAGCTATCCGTCTATGGAATTCCCTTCCTGTATCTATTCGAAAAGCACAATCTTTATACTCTTTCAAAAATCTCGTAAAATCCTACTACCTTGAACTCTAACTCCCTCTTTACTCTTATTTAATAATTATGCTTTTCCGGTATCCCGTTTCTTCATCTTATGTAGTCTCTCTCCTATCAGTTCATTGCTATCATTGACTGTTTATTTATTCTTTAGCTCTGTTTTTGTTGATTATCTACCTAAACTTTTCTTATTGCACCTCACCTTTCTATATTTATCACTTACTATAACTCCATACCTTTAGGTCGTCTGGAAGAAATCGCTGTTTAGCGATAAGACCGCCTTTTGTATTGTTATTTAAATTTTTGTGTTCTATGTTATCTTTACTGTTTGGTACAATAAAGAGTATTATTATTATATTATAAATTCAAAATTTTAACAGTAAAATATAAATTATCTAGATATAAGTTTAGATATGTTATGTTATCCGTTTAATTTGTTAATTGACTTTCAATTCAATTTTGACCGATTCAAAAAAGGAAGAGTAATGAGTATATCATAGAACATAATCAAGATTTTTTTTGAAATTATGTTTATGAAATGTGTTACCTGTTAAAATAAACTTAATGTAAATAAAATCTACCATAACACACTTCTTTATTATATTTTTAGTAATATGCATACAAATAGCAAACGAGCATTTAGTCTATGTGATGGTTCTGGTATCTCATGGTATCTCAAAACTGTTGTGTAAACATATGGTTTTAGGCTAATATTATCGCGGAATTGATACGTTTTAATATTCAACGGATTACTCACCTAGTTACTTGTATCGTGGTCACGGCAAAACTACTTAGTAAACTTGTCAGTTTCGCCGTGACCATGATCCATGTACCTATCGAAATATCGGCAAAAAGAAATCTTAAAGAATTAAAAAACCGCATAATGTGTACCCGTTAATTATTAAAATGTTGTATTACGATTTTGGCAGTGACAGTTAAAATTGATCCCTAACGGATAAGTCGGTCTTAAAAAAGCGTTTCATATCTGTATATTTATGGATGGATGGATATAGTCACACGTAATAGCAATATAATATGTCATATACCCCTTAATAAACGTATTTCAAAGACACTTGAACCAGGTTTGTTTTTTATTAGTTTTATGTTACCTCTACTAAATTATATTTATTGTATTTTAACGAACTTTATTCATTTTAAAACGCAACCACGGTATATACCTATACCATAATGGCAGACGTTATATTGTCATTGTTATTAGCATTCTGGAAGCATTCTGGGAACTTAGTTGGAATGCTTTGTATTGTTAATTCCCTTTTACTGCACTCATCACACTAGAATACTGCGGTTATGCTGTTGTTATAAATCAGAAATAGTTACGGCGGTGATGTCTCACGAGTCGACGTAGTAGAGCACTACCACCTTGTAGAATACAATTTGAATTTAGATTTCTATTATCTTAGTATTTGTCACCAAAACACAGGAAATCTCCAAGTATTAGGTTAAAAGTGTAAAAAGGGTTATATTGTTAAACTTAAATAAACAACTAATCGGTTAACCTATGTATATACGGCCTAATCTTTGCCTATCTAACTTCAAGCTAAGACTATCTTCTAGCAAGTAATTAGAAGCCGTTACAGGGACTTAGCGAACTTGTTACAATTGTACTGTCTAATGTCAGCTGAATTCGAGAACTGTAATTGGAAACTAAGTTGGTGCGAGATAAAGGAAATCCCTCGGGTCAACTACTGCTGTGGTAGACATGTGGTCGCTATAAACTCTTGGTTTAATTACTGGATATATAAAGGTACTGTGAGTGTTGGTTTGGAGTCTATGGTGTGGGTATGTGTATATTTATTGCCGCTTTTAAGAACATATAAATCCATCTATTTACAGTATACGGTCACAAACAGTATCAAGTCTCTTTCAATGGTTAGTGTCAGTTTGTCGGACTACAAATTCAAAGGTGTTTTGTCATTAAAAGGGAAAAAAGATTAATACTAATAATAATAATCTTTATTGTACCCATAAGGTATATACATAGCAAAAAAATACAAATTTAGAGATATAAAGAGAGATGTTTATAAAAGATATGATGAAGAGAGAATACGAAGTTAGAACTGGAGATAATGGGATTTAAGTAGGTTTTTAAAGGAGTATAACGACATACAGGGAGGGAGTTCCAAAGACGGATAGGTAAAATAGTAAAGGAGTTCTTGTAAAAGGAAGTAGAATGGGAAGGAGTATAAGAAGCAAGATTTTTAGTGAAGCGAAGAGAACGGTCATGGGATAGGTGAAGAATTTGGAAACGTTGCTTAAGATAGAGAGATTGGGTTAAATAATATAGTTACAGTAAAAAAGATACAGATTAAGTGTTGCAAAGAGACTTCGCAACGGACCTTTCTGAACGTTAGTTATCCTAAGATCCGCTAAGTTTTTCTCGAGGCGTTGCTAATTTGTATTTCTTTTTTGTATTTTATTTTATTTTGTATTTTTAATATATTCAAATATTTATTTTTACTTGACTGTGTCAAAAGAATGGCAATGTTTTGATTACTTTGATGTTTTAGGTACTTTGATTGGATTATTTACGTAAGGCCAGCAGCAATGTATATTTTCAAGAATTTATAACTGGCGTCATCGTAGAGATCTGTTGCACGTCTCTAACGCGCAGCGTTTTTTTCATTAAATTTGTTTATATTAATTTATCTGGATTTTTAAAACATGATACTAAATTTTGAAACTCCGCACAACTTAAGATCCGCTAGTCACTCAATAAACTTAACTCGACACGGATACTCGGTGGCACTCAAAAAACGCATTACGGCGAGCAAACCGGATCTCCTGGAGGTCTTGTTTGCATATTTGAACGACCAACAGATTTACGAAGGGTCGAATGCGGGGTTGAATTCTATTACGGACGAGTGGGCTGCATACGAAAGGCAAATTGAGAAGTGCCGGTAGTACCGAACAGCTAAGGTGGTAGTACTGTCAGAATTATTTATTACTCAGCTATGGCGATGCAGAAGCAATTTTAAGATGTTTGTTTCACTAGGTATACCCGTGAATATGTACACGTAATTTTTCAAGGAGAGATTTTTACTTTCGTAAAATTATTATGTGACTTTTTGAAGAATTTAGTATTAGTTATTTGCATATACGTGTTCTTATTAGATATAAACAAGCAACATTTTCAAATAATTCTAGTACCTACCCGGCTGCTTTAAAATTACTGATTTTCCTTAGTTCAGTTAATTGTTTTTAAGTAGGTAGTGTTTTTTGGCACTTACCATAAAATAAAATAAATAAATAAATTATACTAAAATTAAATTTTACTAAAACATGTATAGTTACAGTTATATACACAAGTTTTCTAAGGCAAAACGATTCAAAAGCAATCTAGCTACCGCAGTTTGCATTTTATTATGCAGCTGTGTCATCTTATGGTAATCAGGAGATAGGCATCACTTGAGTTAGGTATATTTCTTTGGAATAAAATGGCTTTTTAAAACTCGTATCTAGACATAATCTCTCGTCAAAACTGGGGGAGGCCTAAAACATACCTCACCGCTAATCCAACGTTGTTGATGAAGTGCGGAAGTTTGGATGGATGTTTTTGTTGTAAGAGTTCCAAATACATTTAATATTTTTGTATGGGGTACAATATTTTGTACGGGTTTAATATTTTTGTATAATAGGTATGTATTAAAGTACCTTTTTTGTTATCGAGGTGGAAACCTTCAAAAGGTACCCGCAGGTTATGTTGGATTTTTACCTCACTCAAACCCACCCGGTGGCTATCCTCAGCGCTGCGTGGAGGACTCCGTTATCTCCAATGGAACAAAACTGGAGTCTTCCAAACGCGATGTTCCATTCGGGCTCTTTCCAGAGAGCATTTGTACTCACTGCGCCTCCTGGTCTTTACGACGGCATTTAGCCATACACGCCGTCGTGCTACTCGGGGTCGCTTGGCCGGACGGTTCGAGTTCCCACTCTTACCGCTCGCAACCCCGGAAGCCCCTTTTAGTTGCCTCTTTTGAGGCAGTTGACAAGCAGGGAATACCGTAGCCCTACTCTGGTCCCGGAACTACAGGGACGTACTAAAGTACCTACTACTATAATTACATCACTTAAGTCTCAAAGTGGTAAGCCCTCCATGGTTCAACATTGGTGGCACTACTGTTAAACTAATTTCTGCTTTAAATACCAGATCTAAGCTATTATGTTCAAGTCTGTAGACTGTGGAAAGTGTGTGCACTTATCAAGACTAATCAACTAAGTTTTCAGGCATAGCAACGTAGACATCAGTGGCCAACGTCATACAGGAGTTTGATTTTATCAGTGCTGATTAAAGATGTCCATTAGAAGCAGTAGCTACTTATCAAAAGATAGGTTACAAGGTCGTTCGCGATTTCGATATTATAAAAAAAAAGTTACCATATGAGACCATTAGAACTTTTACTTTTTTATCTATATTGGATACTTAGATACTTTTCTATTAGATCTTGCGTAAGTACTTCCAAAAAGTCTAGATAATTTGATCCATCTGTTAGATTTCTTGCTTTTGTGAAGTCTCAGATAGAAGGTCACGAATGAAATCTCCATTAGAGAGGTGCCGTCGCTTGCTACATCAAATACCGTTTTTGACTTACATAGGCAAAATCTAGTCCTAATATTTTGTTAGGATCTTAGGTAGCTTAGTATTGATCTCCTAACCTTTGCTCGACGAAAGTCGCGAATAAATCAAATAAATTTTCTGGGCACGTATAGGTGAGTTGTTACCGTTACATGATACGTTGGTAAGTTTCGTTATGGACAATTTTGTAAGAAAAGTTTAGAGGCATGCATGAGAATTGAGAGCAGAAGTAAAATGAGAACTAAAACAAAATACAAAAGAACTATGCCACTTTCTAACCACCTACCATTAACATCAACACCGACTCTACCACCATCACCTCTACGACCATGTACTGGTGTGATTGAGTATTAAACAAACATCGGTCCTTAAATCGTCACAAATCTTTCTATTTTCATTTTAGTTAAAAATAAGGTATATCAGCTATGAGTATAGCAAGTAAGTATGGGTATATAGAATAAGCAAATGTCGCGATCCATATGCATCCATATAAGTGCGGGAGTCAAAAAAATTCAAAGCATGTTTATTCCTGACTTCTCTAATAAACTAAGTAACCGGTTTTTTCTCCCGCCGCCTGTAACTCCTTTCTATATTTTCTCCTTTTAGTTTCTTATGTACTAAGTATAAAGATAGTTAAAATTTTCATAGTCAGAAAGTACTTCTAACGCCAACCCATTATTGTCCCACTGATGGGCACGAGTCTTCTTTTGGAATAAGAGAGTTTTAGGCCAAAGTCCACCGCGCTGGCCAAGTGCTAATTGGTAGACTTCACACAACTACGAGATTATTTTTTAAAGAACTTTCGTGTTTCCTCACGATGTTTTCCTCCACCGAAAAGCAGTGATAATTAATTTCTAATACGCACATAAACCAGAGATGGTTTGAACCTTAGACCCGATTGAGAGGGTAAGTTTCAATCGAAAGTCTTATCTATACGAAATCACACAACTTATAAAACTACAGACTAACATATGAATATGACTTTTTGTATAGATAAGTAAGTATTCATACTTCATTACGTTGTTAAGTGTTGCTATTGACCTACATCCATATTTAAAATATCTGGCACACATAAGTATACTTATGTGAGCTCTGAGGGTTAATTTATTCTAAGTTTCAGTTAATTTTACTGTTGATAATAATAAATTATTATAGTTTATCCCCACTTGAGTTGCCAATTGAAGCCGCTTAGAAGCGTGCCATACAATAGACTAGTAGATTAAAACATGGGTCAATTGAAATTGAAGTACTTAAGTCCAAGAATAATGCACAAAACATACATAAAATCAACTAAAACATATTACACATACTACCGTGCATTGTGTCAAATGACACGTATGTGATTATAACTAACTAAAACATTTAATGTCTAATTATGAAAACACATACCTAACGTCAAAAATGTCAGATGTCTTTGTCTAAATACCCGCTTTTAAATGCAGTTTACTGAATTAAACCTTTTTTAACTTAAACGGGTGTATTTAAAATACCTTAAAAATAATACAATTAAGTTGAATTTGAGAAATATTCATGCTACTTTCGACAATACCAAGTTTAGGTTTTGAGTTGAATTACGGTCGAATTTTGACCGTTGTGACGGGTGACTAGTTACAAAAAAGTCGTGGTGGCGGTACCTCGCGTCCCGTTGAGCCACCTACCTATTTAGCACCTGGTAGTTTGCAGAATGTGGCAAGGAAGAGACACAGGTAAGCTAATATTCGGAGATGAACTATTTTCGAAAAACTAATATCATAAATATGATATAATCCTATTAGACAGATTTTATCAAATGACCGTTCATTTGATCCTCAGCACAATGTTTACTCTAAGTATAATCGTTTATTCCCCGACAGTTTACCTCAAAATGCTTTTAACGGGGCGACATAACGAAATTTCCACAAGGCTCGGGTAAGCCGCAACAAAGGTGAAATTAGTCCAACACTGGCCTCAGTTCTTTGAAAATGTGGAAATATTTCCTTCAGTTCAAAGCGGATGTAGCGGAGCCAACCTTTACCTCGGCGTTTCAGTTACCCTCCTTTTGTACAATTGGCTTAGCGAAAGGGTTCGAGATTTGAAATGGATATTTCAAAAGACTGTGACCCCGGGAACTGTAGTTGCTAGCTTTTGCACGCGGTTCGAAAAACGAAAAGAAATGTTTGAGTTTAAATAATGTTAAGTATGTAACATACTTATAAGAAGGTGTATTGTCAGAGTTAAAGTTGGCCATGTGATAAGACTTAGTCTTATGAGATCAGACTCCCTTAGAATTCTGTAGAATAATTTAGATATACCTGATCGTCAAGCCATTATTGTCCCACACCTGGGCACAGGTCTTCTCGGAATGAGAGAGTTTAGGCCATAGTCCACCGCGCTGGCCAAGTGCGAATTGGTGGACACGATTATACCTACATACATTGTATTTCGACATCCATATAGTAAAGTTCGTAATGACCAAATCTTGAGATGAACAAACAATCTTATTATTATAAGGCCAAAAGTGTCAGTGGCCAAGTGACACTTGCAAAAAGATTCTTTCATCAAGTGTACCAACCCAGTACTTATATATCATATCATAAATTTTAACAATTACTTAATAAATATATAACAACTGAAAAGACAAACAAAGTAAAGAATTATTCATACATATTAGAAGCGTAAGTTGATCAAAGATTTTGCTACAAATATTTGCGTAAATATTTTAGCATTCAAACGAAAACGTTAAAGGTTACCCTTATACGCCTAAACTTCTTTATTACTTCCGGACTGCTCATAAACATAATAAGGACCTAATATAATTAGGTATAATTAGAAATTGCTCAGTAGGTTATTTTAATTAAGAAATTAATACTTAATATCTTTAAAGGAGCAATTCTTGTGTATATATATTTTTTTTTTTTTTTTTTTTATGTTATATATAAAGTACCGAATAATAATAGGGTACTTCATATTAATTACAATCTAGCCTTATATAAGGCTAATGAGTAATTCTAATCTGACTTAAACTGCTAAATAATTGTTTATTGAAGGAAGCGTCCACTAACACTGCACTTCTTTGTTCTAACATAAAGGGGTAGACACATTGTTCTTGTATTCTATAATTTAAATTAATTCACTATTTCACTAACACTACACTATGTTATATCACTAGCTCAAAGGGCTTAGTCCGTTTGAGTCTTCTCACTAGGTCCGTCGTATCGAGGAGCTGGATGGCCTCAATATTAACGTGATGATGAAGTCTTTTTTGATGACATTCTGCATATTTATAAATTACATTTTTGACAAGGTCTACTTGAAGGTCCCGATGTAGATCTTCGTTTCTTACATACCAAGGTGCATTAGCAATACCCCTCAATACTTTATTTTGAAATCTTTGAATGATTTCTACATTACTTTTTTTGGTACAACCCCAGAGTTGAATACCATATGTCCATACTGGCATTAGGACTTGTTTATACAATAATATTTTATTATATGTAGACAGGGAGGAATGATTCCCCAGCAGCCAATGCATAGCTCTGTATTTGAGCTCCAACTCGTCCCGTTTTTTTTTGACGTGAGCTCTCCAGCGCAGCTTCGCGTCAAGAGTCATGCCAAGATATTTGGCTGTATTTGCGTGTGGTATAGGTGTATTATTTATGTATATAGGTTGGTAATTATTACGCCTATTTGTAAAATCAACATGTACTGATTTGTTTTCGTTGAGCTTCACTCGCCACTTCCTCGTCCAATTGATTACTTTGTTGATAGAGATTTGACATTTCTGCGCAGCTTCAGCGTGATTATCCCCCACAGCTATGATGGCAGTATCATCAGCAAAAGTTGCGAAGATATTATTTTCAGATTCTGGGATATCACAGGTATATAAAAGGTACAGGACCGGCCCCAATACGCTACCTTGTGGCACTCCAGCTTTTATTTCTTTGAGATCAGAGATATATAAATATATATCAACGATCTCGGAAACGGCTACAACGATTTTGAAATTTTGTACTGAGGGGCTTTAGGGGGCGATAAATCGATCTAGCAAGGTTTCATTTTCAGAAAATGTCGTTTTATCCGTGTTTTCATTGCTCCTACAAATCTCGGTTTGATTGCTTTTTTATGTTTTATCATTTATTCGAGTTATATTTTGTTAGTTTTATTTTTAATTTTTAATTCTTTTTTCTATTCTTTAGCTCTACATTTTTTACTTTTAGTTCTTTTTTGGTATTTTTGTTATTATTTATACAAGTTTATTTTGAGTACATATTTTACTATCAGTCTTATCTCACTATACACACCCTCATATGTTTTCGGGCATTGTGTCCGTTGCTCTTTTTAGTTATATTTTCCTTACTTTATAAACACAGACAGTATTATCTTTGCGAACAGAATGGTTAACAAACACCTTAAAATAGGTTTGTACAATGCAGGTTCCCTCGGTACTAACCATGACAACTTTATTGTGTCAGTGACCCGAAATGATCTCGATGTCCTGGCCATAAACGAGACCTGGATCCGTGCTGGTGAGGAGGGTCGTGCCCCTATACTACCTTCTTACCGACTGCTTCACACTCCTAGGCCGCCGGGTGTGCGTTTGCGCGGAGGTGGCGTTGGTTTTTACATCAAACGCAGTGCTAGCGTGCGCACCTGGTCTCATCCGGTGGACCCAATGCACAAAGCTGTCGAGCAAATGTGGGTCACCATGACTCTAAACGGAAATAAACTAGCTATTGGTACAGCATATCGCCCACCGTGGATGGACGTTGATTTATTTTTTGACGCTATCACTAATACTATTACTTCGATCTCCAATTACGACTATCTGATTTTATTGGGCGATTTTAATATAAATTTATTTAGCAAACACGACAATAAAACAATAAAGTTGCAAGCTTTCTTAGAATGTCTTAATTTAACCCAATTGGTTTCTGAACCTACCCATTTTACTGACACTAGTAATACACTATTAGATGTCGTCTGTACCAATCTACGCGCAAGGAAAATTTATCTAGAGCATGTTGGTTCTCTACTGGGACATTGCTTGGTAGTCTGTGAGTTTAATATAAAGAGAGATAAATTTGTACCGTACACTATAAAATACAGACCCATGAAAAACATCTGCTTGGAAAGTTTTAATGTTGATCTGCAATCAATGAGATGGGATTCAATTTCCACTACGGGTGATGTTAACACAATGGTTAGTGCATTAAACAGCATGATTATAGCTCTGTTTGACCTGCATGCCCCTGTTAAGTCAGTGGTAGTCAGAAACCATTCTCATCCATGGATCACAGATACAATCAAGCTCATGATGAGGTTGCGTGACAAAGCATCAGCTGAATATAATGTGACTAAGCTATTATCTAAAAAAGAATATTATAAAACATTAAAATCAACAGTTAATCAAGCAATATATTTTGAAAAATCAGCATATTTTAGACATAACATTAATAACAAAATAAAAGATCCTAAACAGTTGTGGCATAACTTAAAAAACACTATATTACCAAACTATAAAAGTGAGCTACCATTATACTTTGATGACCCCAATGCTATTAATAACCACTTTTTAAATATTTCTACATCATCTTATATCAGTATGTCACATTTAACATTTTTTGAGTTTTTTAAATACAGTAACGCAGTCTTCCATATAGAAATTATTAGTTTGGACAGTATATTTAAAATAATTAAGGATTTAAAATCAAATGCAGAAGGCTGTGATGGTATAAGTTTGGACATGATTACAATGACATTCCCATACACAATTCATTGTATAAAAGATATTATAAATAGGTCCATAATTTCCTCAACTTTTCCAGATATATGGAAGCTTGCTATTGTGCATCCTTTACCTAAGGTCAAAAACCCTTTGCAGCTGAAGGATCTTAGACCTATTAGCATCCTACCTTGTATATCAAAAATTTTAGAAAAAATTGTGTGTAATCAGCTAACAGAATATATTGAATCCAATAACATTTTGCCGGAATTACAGTCAGGTTTTCGTAAGGGACGTAGTACTGTCACTGCTTTGATTGATGTGACAGAAAATATATTATGTGCACAAGACAAAGGGATGTGTACCCTCCTAGTACTACTAGACTTTTCCCGGGCTTTCGATTCTTTAAATATAAATTTATTAATATCTAAGTTAAGCTATTATGGGTTTGACAATTCAGCATTACACTGGTTCAATAGTTATCTCCTTAAAAGATACCAATATGTTAAGCTAAGTCGCAGTGATGGTTTGCAAATGGTGTCAGACAAAAAGGAATGCACTAGGGGCATTCCCCAGGGATCTTTGTTGGGTCCAATCCTCTACATTTTATACTCTGCTGATATGATATCACAAATTAAGCATTGTAGATACCATTTGTATGCGGATGACACTCAGCTGTATATTTCCTGTAAACCTGCCGAAATCGATGGTGCCATAGCTAAACTTAACGAGGATTTATCCAGGATTGCCACTTGGTCTAATAATAACTCACTGCTCCTAAATGCACATAAAACAAAATATCTGGTGTTTGGCAGTAAGCAACAGTTAGCCAATGTCAAACCGACACTGAATGTTTTGCTGATGGATGAACCCATAGAGCGTGTGTATGAAGCTAGAAACCTGGGTTTGTACATGGACTGTGACCTCCGCTATGAGAAACATGTCTCTAATTCAGTGAAAAGTTGCTTTTACAAATTAAAAGTTTTATACAAAATTAGGCCTTTTTTAAACGAAGAATTGCGTATTCAGCTAGTTGAGTCACTTGTATTATCCAGAATAAACTATATGGATATTGTTTATGGCCCTCGCCTTTTATCTAGAACACAAAATTTAATTCAGAGGTTACAGAATGCATGTGCTCGTTTTTGCTTCAATATTCCGTTTAGAGCTCATGTGACCCCATATTTGAATAAATACTCAACACTCAAAATGAAGCATCGTAGAAAACTACACTTAGCATGTCTTCTTTTTGGAGTTATTAAACACAAAGTGCCAGGTTATCTGTACGACAAGATCACTTGGGCTTCCAGTCACAGGACATGTGGTCTTCGAGTGTGCGTGAAGCCTCTCACTATACAGCGACATAAAACAGCTGCTTTCAGAGGCTGTTTCCGCTACGCAGCTTCGAAATGCTGGAATAACATCCCTCCGCCGATTAGAAACCTGCAAACTGTTCATGCATTTAAAGTCAAACTTAAGGAACTTCTACACATTCACCAGAAAAGTCAGGAAACTTACAAACATGACACAAGTGCTGTATAGGACTATAGACTGTATATGTACCCGCGGGCTTTCTGAAATATGATTTATAACCTTAATTTTATCTGATTAGTAACTTTACGGATTCATTAAACTCGATTTGGGTAACTTTGAACATTTTTTACAATATTTGTGATATTATAATCTGTTTTATATTTATTGCACCTTGTTTTTATTAAATGAATTTAATAAATAATTTAACCTTTTTAGCTGGTTTATTAATCTAACACAATAAATTTACGGAGAAAACAATTAAACTATCCACAATTACCCCTAAAACTCAAATTCAAAGTTATCCTTAGTTTTGGGTAACTTTGAATATAATTTTTTGAGGATATAAAATCCGTCATTAATCGAATATTTTAAGGTCTGAGTAAAATTAATTAACATATTTTTGTTAATTAAAACCAAATCTATAAAAAATTCATTTATTTTGATATATAAATACAATAGACAACTTGGTCTTGCCATATGAATCAAGGTCGATCAATTTGGTGGTAAAATAAGATACTAGTTTTTTTTTGATTATTTATTCCATCCATCCATAGGATGGACGGAACATCGGGTACCTTTGGAAGGTTTCCCCCTCGAAAACAAAAAAAAAAAGGATGGACGGAACATGGACATAACATAGGCCTCCCCTAAATGGCACCACTCCAACCGATCCTGTGTCCTCTGAATCCAACGGTTTCCCGCTGTCTTCTTCAGGTCACCGGTCCATCTGGTAGGGGGTCGACCGGTACTCCTTTTGCCTAAACATGGTCGCCACTCGAGGACCTTTCTTCCCCATCGGTTATCGGTCCTACGAGCGATGTGGCGGCCCATTGCCACTTCAGCCTGCTAATTTTGAGAGCTATGTCGGTAAGCTTCGTTCGTCTACGGATTTCATCGTTGCGAATCATGTCTCGTAGCGAAATTCCGAGCATAACCCTCTCCATAGCACGCTGAGCGACCCTGAGCCTCCGAAAAAAATATTTTTTATGATACAGGTAACTTTGAACCGTTCAAAGTTACCCATATAACATCAAATTTCGACGTCGTCAAAAGTTTAACAGTTTTACGCAATATTCAACATGGGATACGGATAGTACAGTTTCAAAATAATAATATACAATATACATTTTAAAGATAAACACCAAAACACACCTATTTACGGTAAGTTTTATATTATAATTGCTATTTCAAAATGAAGCATTAAACACTTGCAACAACTTCACTACGAAAAAGGCGGTATTTTTTAAAATGATGACATTGATAGGTACCTTTTTTTACTTCCATTGCTATTACAACATTTTGGCAAACCATTTTACGCAGGTACGATATTAAAACAACAAGAAGTTTCCATGTAATAAATTAATATATTTTTTTCACAACTTTGTTCAAAGTTACACCGCTGTTCAATGTTACCCAAATTGATTGTATTTAAATTAAATTAAAATATTATAGATTTAATGTTTTGAAATTGTAGTTTGTTGATTATGACATTGTCATTGAGTAATGTCAGTGTCAACATCGGTGTCACAACACAGATAAAATTGGTCGATGCTATTTATTTTATTTAATTTTTTTATTTTTATTTTTTTTGCTTTTTCCGGTTTTAAAATATGTTTTCATTTTTTCTTCAGTTTTTATGCAAGAATTGTATATTTATGTTGGCCTTTTTACTCCGTGTCGTCACCTGTTGGATGCTGCGGAAGATCAGCGTTGGTTGTTCTCGGATGCCAACATAATGCTGAGCAGTGTCCATTCGTTTTGTTTTGCACTTTCTTTTAACTTTGTTATATAATGTAATCGTGTGTAATAGATAATTGTGTGTGTAAACAGAACGATTAAATGATTATCTATCTATCTATCTATCTATCTATTATTATGTCTGTAACATCAAAATATATGATCATCAGTAAGAAATTCGCATAATTATAAAAAACATAATTCCAGAAAAACATGATGTAGTAAACAAAAACACAGAGCAAAGCTCGGTCATCCAGGTACTTTAATTTATTCGTTATCATAATGATAATATCATAGGTAGCTAGAGCTCGAACTATTTAGTCAGGCGACCCTGGGAAGGATACGGCGATATGCGACCACACATGCCGCCGATGTGTGGTCGCATATCGCCGCAGACGGAGTGGTGGGCCCAGCTACTCACCTGAGAGGAGCCCGATGATGCAACGCGTTCAGAGGACTCCGGTTGCGTTCACGGCCACGGCCACCTTACCACATAACCCTTCGTCGCTCCCACGGCATCGGGTACCTTTTCAAGGTTTTCCCCTCAAAATAAAGGTGTTTCTGTATACGTCTTTGTAGGTCCATGGCACCCATGACACAGGAGAAAGTAGTGACTTTCTCCACACAGTGGTGTGAGTGTAGGTGTGTGTTTGTGTGTGTGTGTGTTTAGGTTCATGAGGTCCCTGATTCTCTTCTGTGGTGGGGACTAGTAGGGCTTTAAGAAAGTAAAAATTTTACCGACGAAACTGACGGTGCTTTTATTTTTTATAATACTCTCTATTAAGCGATTAAGCGACCTTTTAGGTCCATTTTGGCCCTAAGAATCGGCCCTAATAATTGGCAGGAACTGGATGTAACATTTGATGGCACTTTTGAAATCAGTTTAATAGTCAAGAAATAAATTCATCGTCAGGAAACCTACAACTTGTTTAGAATTTATCTTAAACTTTATTCGTTTATAGAAACAGTAGCAAAAAGCCGTAGGCTTTGTTACCGTAACGTAAATGCAATTATACAAAATCCATTGAATTTAAGCTTGGAGTTTTAAGGCCCAAAAGATAAACTGATTTTAACTTCAACTTTCCTTTACGAAGAGTTAGGCGAGTTTAAGATGGTACAAAGTGTACTTACGACCAAGAGTCTATTTATTTTTAAATGATCGTGTCCGAGAAGATAATTTCGATAGTCTCGTAACGTTTGCGACGTTGCAAGTTTCCAATTTTGTAAAATTGTGGGTTGCAAACTTTGCAGTAGTTTTTATAACAGGTGAAGTAAATAATTATAATGGAGAAGATGAATAGGTTATAGTCTTCCATTCGTTCCTAATTATCTGTCCTTCATGATGACATATATACATACAATAATTTACTGTTAAAAGTGACGAGCCATTTGATAGTTGATGATAATTGTCACATACTGAAATTGTCCAGAATAATCATAAATTTATTTCCGTCTGAGAAATAACATCAACAATGCAAAAAACGAGACCACAACTATCTAACTTCACGATTTATATATTTATCTCTCAGCCTGGAAAGTCAACTTGAATTTTTACAAGTACGTCCATTTTACTGCTATATTTTGTAGTACACTTTTCATTTGCCATTTTACCGGCTCTTTTTACTTGTACCATATCTTCAGACTTAGCGGCTCCATCCACGAACGGAATTAGTTACGCTACTATTTTGAGCTGTTTCAGAGAGAGCAGTCTGAGATATTCGAGGTTTTGCTTCGAATGAAAACTTCTGCCTGTAATTAAACTAGTTAGGAAGATAACATTGTATGATGTCTGCCTCGTTAGTTAATACCAATTAGCGTACGGTCTTATTGATCTTATCGATAGTATTTGCGTATGGACTCCAGTCGTACATATAAGGGATAGTAGAGTAGCGAGTTTTCTTTAATTTTATAACAGGATTCCTTAAAGGTTTCGAGTATAAAGGATCTTTTACTACTGTTTCGCTATAACATAACTATAAAAATATTTCGATATAATTGTTACAGTTTTTTTTAATAAAATGCGTATATGTATGATTTATAAATAGCCGGGCTCACGTAGCATATGGAGTAGGTTATATACACCTATGGGCTCTGGTGCGCCATTTGAGAGTGAGCCGACTTTTTTCACTGAAATGCAAGAATTTTCTTCACGCTAGAGATAAACGTAGTGGTAGTAGACTAGTACCTTCCCATCAAAACATTTCTGCTCTACCTCCTTGCAGGTGTACTTGGATATTCATCTCCATCTTATACAAATTTTCCTTGACGTTACAATATAAAAGAAAACAGTTTTATTTCAAAGACTTCAGTAGCTTATGGTAAATACCGAGTCACACAGTACACCAGCGAACATAAATTTGTTCCCGCTTGTTTGTCTTGGCGCTGTCTAACTATCCAACTCAAACATGCGCTATGTGCCGAGTTGTGATACGTTGTATGCACGTGTAATGTTGATGATTGAATGGTATTGCGAATTTTTTTTCCAGATCGTTATTATTATTTGTTATCAATTTGTTAGTTTTTTGTATTAAAGTTGAGGGGGTCAGCGTGAACAGGATAACCAACAATCATACTTGCCTAGCAAATTCACCAATTTGTTGGTTTTTCCTGTTCAAGCTGAGAGGGTAAGTGCACAGGAAAACCTGACAATCACGCGTACCTAGAAAAGGTCTAAATGAGTTGTTAGTAATAAAATTAACCACACTCATCCACCGAACCCAAGAACTTCTTCAAGCTAGGTTGGTGTGACGGTATTACCTTCTCGTTTGAAATATACTTGCCTACCTTTCAGATGTAAGTGAGTATAGGTCTGTATCATATTCAAATTTTCTTTTTTCCAAGAATTCAATAACTCATGGTAAATACCGAGTTATACAGTACACCAGCGAACATAAGTTTGTCCCCGTCTGTTTGTCTTGGCGCTGTCTAACTATCCAACTCAAACATGCGCTGTGCGCCGAGTTGTGATACGTTGTATGCACGTGTAATGTTGACGATTGGATGGTGTTGCGAAATTGCTGTCCGTATAGTAATATTTTTTACTATTTAAGTTAAGGGGTAATTGTGAACAAGACAAACCAACAACCATACAAGCCGAGCATAGATAGAAATGAGGTGAAAGGTGAAGAGGTTTGTGTAAACTGGAAAAATTAACAACCAAACAACGATGGAAATGATGAGTAGGAAGTAAATGAACAACGCACATTCATCATAACGCAAGAAGTTCTTCACGTTGAATTCGTGTAGCGGTTACATCTCCAGTCTAAAGATACTTGCCCTACAACCTTGCAGATTACTTGACTTAAATTTCCTTGACGTTACAATTTAATAGAAAACAGTATTACATTCAAGACTTCAGGAAATCATGGTAAATACCAAGTTACACAGTACACCAGCGAACATAAGTTTGTTCCCGCCTGTTTGTCTTGGCGCTGTCTAACTATCCAACTCAAACATGCGCTGTGCGCCAAGTTGTGATACGTTGTATGCACGTGTAATGTTGGCAATTGGATGGTGTTGCGAAATTGTTTTCCAGGTCTCTATTATTATTTGTGTGCTAGTTTGTTAGTTTTTACTATTCAAGTTGAGGGGGTCAGCGTGAACAGGATAACCAAAACCATGCTTGCCTAGCATATTGACCAGTTTGTTGGATTTTCCTGTTCGAGCTGAGAGAATAAGCGCACAGGAAAAACTAACAATCATGCGTACCTAGAAAAGGTTGAAATGAGTTGTTAGTAATAAAATGAACCACGCTCATCCACCGAACCCACGAGCTCCTTCAAGCTAGGTTGGTGTGGTGGTATTACCACCTCGTTCGAAACATACTTTGCCCTACCATCTTCCAGATGTAAGTGGGTATAGTTCTGTATCATATTCAAATTTTCTTTATTTCCAAGAATTCAGTAACTCATGGTAAATACCGAGTTACACAGTACACCAGCGAACATAAGTTTGTTCCTGTCTGTTTGTCTTGGCGCTGTCTAACTATCCAACTCAAACATGCGCTGTGCGCCGAGTTGTGTTACGTTGTATGCACGAGTAATGTTGGCGATTGGATGGTGTTCCGAAATTGTTTTCCGAGTCGTTATTATTATTTATTTGCCGGTTTGTTGAGTTTTCCTGTTCACGCTAAGGGGGGATCCACGCATAGAAAAGAAAAAAATAGGTGAGGTAGTGATTGTTTCAATATCAATCCATTAGGAACTTAGAATGACACTGATTTGACCTCACCGGTCTTTTTGGACAATTGAGGAAGATATAGAGCTCATTTCTACAATGTACTGTTTCTGAGGCTTGTATGGGTGTTTTAATTTGTATGAATTCATTTTATGAAATAATAATAAATAATTGACTTAAAATAATTTGATTCAAAAAATCACCATCATATTTGATTGTTTACTCCTTGAATGTACTGTTTTCGTTAGTTAAATAGGTTAGTTAAACAGGCGTAGCATTGATATTTGATGAAGTACTACGTAATTTCGCTTGCAATTTTGCATAAAAGATATACATATGACCATTGTTTAACCACTTGTGAACAATGACAAACAAAGGCAACTCAGCCTTGTGCTCTTGAGTGCAGGTTAAAAGTCAACTCTAATTGAGTGTTTTTAAGTTTTTCATAACTTTTCCTACAATATCACTTTAAGGTTCTGCCGATTGTGTCACTACAGATTGAAAACAGGACTATATCTCTTAACCGTCTGATTATCTGTCACAGACAGAGTTCTATCTCTTGAACCATATTATAATACTTGATTTTTTCTACGTGTTCTCCTTTGGCTGCTTTAGCGAAAAATATTACAAACTAAAACGGACAAGGTAAACTTCTTAGTACATCTACTTGTACAGCTGTGATACAAATGCTAGCAAAATGTTCAAAATTTGATGGTCCAGTTCTTCTTGGGTCTTATTCAACTTGTACTTAGTCAAATTGTTCTTCGTCAATTGCTACTTTTTCCGAATTTCAACGTTTTGTCTTAGGCTGTGAAACTTTCAAGCGTAGACTACAGTAGAAAGTATTAGATTGACCTCCAGAAGGGCTTTGACATACAAAGTAATTACGTGAAAATATGTTAAAGTTCAATTAACACTCAATGAGATTTTTGATTATAAATCATTTGTTTACAGAGGCTAAATGGGCCAATTACTCTTATAAAAACAAATTGAAGTTCCCAGCCGCCCTACGTTCAAAGGCTTTATGTTAAAATTAACAAAGACACAAATTTTAATGGGGACCTACATAACTTTGTCGAGCCCGAAATAGACGATTGTTTTATAATTGAAAATGTTCCCAAATAGGTACAAGAAACCGGGGGATATTAAATTTTGATTTTGTTTCGTTCCATTTATTTTGGCTTAGAATTATAAGTCGGGGTTCAATTAGGATCCGCTTTTTTTTGCAATGTAATAACATTGCAAAATTATTATTATTGTTTCATAATAATGAATTAAAAAGTAAACTTATCCATGAAATTGAATTAGTAAACTAATATAATGGATTCTAAATGGAAATGCTAATGGGCGATAATAATATGTAGTCAACTATCTATAGTACCCACCTATTGAAGACTCATTTGAAGTAAATACCACATATTTTTTTTTATAATTTGGAAGTAGCAAATGAGCATGCAGGGCACCTGATGGTAAGTGGCTGCTGTCGCCGATGGGCATTTGTGATCTACAGTTTTACTTGAGGTAAGACACAGATGCCTCTGATAAGTACATCTCCCTCACCACACCCTTTACACCGGACAGCAGGCCTTAATACTACTGTTAAATGAGCGAAAAGAGTACCGGTGGTGCCTTTGGTGTAAACTGTTGTTTTCCAAGGTGGTAGAACCAGTGTAGTTCGACCAAGAAAGTGCCACCGCCATACATATTTCTTGCGTGAAGCATTTCTTACGTTTCGATGGTAGGGTGTGGGTGCCGGCACACTTTTACAAGAGGCGACCATCATAGTCCTCGGGAGTAGCAACGCATGTGTGATTGACTTCAGATGGAACCCATGTTCTCTATGAAGTTGATTACAGATGTCCATGGACGGCAGTCACCACTTACCATCAGGTGGACTGCATGCTCGTTTGGTACTTCAGCCAGATAAAAAAAATTAAAGCTCTCTACTACTTTCAGAATTGCTACTGTTCAGAACTAAGTCAGATTGACCCGTGTTTTTTTGCCTTACGAAACTGTTCAAACCAGAACTCAGCGCGTCCAAAGATATTATCAAAAGTCAATTACAAGTTACGGATAATTTACTTATAACTAAGCGGATTTTGTCAGACTAATTGAAGTAGAAAACGAGCTCGCAGTTCTCCTGGTGGTAAGTGTACACTATTGCCATCTGTAATCAACTTCATATAGAACAGGGGTTCTAACTTCTAACCAAAGTATAAAAGGTACACGTAGTAATAACGTTTCATATAAAAATGAGCCTTGAAAACAATACGTTAAGGCATACTTTTACATCAATAGCATTTTTTATGACTGTTTTTTGAGTTCATATTTGGCTACCTCCCGCAAGTTATCAAGAGATGGCGCCACTAATATTTCTGAATCACGCTATCTAGTATTTTCAATACTCTTCATATTTAAACAAGCTCCGAACAGTAACTATCGGAGCACGGCCCCTACCCAGCATGATCGTCTAGCCTGGCGGGAGTTCTCCCATTGCCAAACATGTTTCAAAGTACCTACCAAATACATGTGCGTTTTATTCATATATACGTATAGATGTATAACTAGTCTAAATTGCCAAATTCAAATTCATTTTATTGCAAGAACACAGTACCTAATAACAATACTTTTCCTTATGTTCTACCCGTTCAGGTGTGCAAATAGGGTTTTTATTCCATTTAATTGAACGATATATCGAATCGATATATGTGATTTAAAGATATCTAACAAGTTATTGTGCATTAGAAACTAAATGTTAGTATCAATTTCAATTAGATTTCAGTGGTTATTACTGATTCCCCATTCCAACAGTATAATATTCTGCGTTAAGCCATCAATATTGGTTAACCTCTCTATTTTCTCCAATAATGTTCCTGATAACGTTTAATGATGACAGGGCTTAGATTTGTACTCCGATACTCAGACATAGACATAGCTATTTCGGTCTAAAAGGCATTATATGTGAATCTTATATTTTGTGATGAAAGGTTGAAAATTGAATGTCACATTCTCGTTATGAAATAGAACATTTAAATAAATATCAACGACCCATTAAAATAACTATTTGTGATTTTGATACGCTTGTATGCAAATATAGATTGTTTTGGTAGTGACATTATCTGAAGAAAAGTTATGCCTACCCTCAGTATTATATGTCTATTCAAAACAAGCATTGGTATTGTCTTCGCTAATCTTTTTAAAGTACATTGCAAGTCCAAAACGAAAACATAAGCATGAAATGTATCTGCAATGCAATGTATTAACAAAAACAAGAATACTACTTGTTATTCGTAAACAGTAATACTAAGTACATACTAAGTAGTACATAATAGTACTAAGTAGCACTAAATACCTTAAAGTGCTAAGGCTACTGGGTCCCGTGGTTTTTCTTGCGTTTAAACAAAATAATATAACATGACATGTATATAACCGAAATTGATAAGTGACAGACGACTTTAATGTAACTGCAGACTAGCACAGCAATGCAGACCCATCATGCCTTCTACTACATGTAGAGCGGCGGTCAGCAACAGACGGACCGCGGTTCGCGTCCGGACCGCGAGAGGACGGATTTAAGACCGCCAAGTTTTTTCTGATATACCTAATACTCACATGTAAAAGTACCTCATTAATTTAATTATTACTAAATTACATCGATACCTACTTTCTCTAAACAACATGCCATATTTTACGTAAAGAATTGTGCGCTTTTCACACCGCCTACGGCTGCGTCCTTATCTATCGGCGCGCTTGCGACTTTGCAGTGCAAATGTATAAAAAAACCCACTGAATAACTTTGGGATAAATATGTTCCAAAAACATATAAAAACTGCAAGGAGTTGGCTATGAATTTGGTTATTACGTTTGGTTGAGCATTAAGCCCATAATCTCACTTATTTTAACAATTGGTTCAATAAATAATTTGAAAGCAAAACAAACTTATCATTATCAGATTTTTTTGGACGTCGGTTAAACTTTTTAACAGTGTCCAGACTCTGCTCATAACTACTTGATGACCCTTGATGTAGACGGTAGAGTGATGTTAATGGTCATTGCCGCCCATGGTAATCTGTGAGCAATTTGATACAGAATATTGGTTGTATTTGAAGACAATCACAGAAGCGTTGCTACTCACGAAGGCTAAGATATTTGTCTCATATAAAAAAGAGCCGGCAACCACCCAAATGCTAAAACTGGGTCCAAATATCTTTAATACTTAACCCAATTACTTTTATATATTTTATATTTGTAATAAGGTTGTATGACACTTTATTATTAATGTAAATTCTTATGACAGCTACCTATATACACTTAAGAGAAAAAAATTCAATCTTTACTTGTTCTTAACAATTTATTTCTACAACTCCTATAAATTTTACAAATCACAAAATTGGATATGAAAGTATAATGCTTTCGTGTATTCTTTATACGTATAGGTACATATACTTTTGTAGGTAAACAGTGAAAAAACAAAAGCGACCCTCATTAGGTCACTCACCCAGAGGTTTAAAACATTTAATATCTGTAGATTTCATTGCGTTGAACCCAGAATCTTGATTTAGGAATTAGGGGTCCCGTAACTTAGCCCACGTAATTATATCTTCATCGGTAGAATAAGTGACGTGACTAGAATATCGTCGATACCGTTACATAAATCTATTAGGCACTTTGCGGAATTTTAAGATACTTTGGTGCCTTTGAATTGATTAGTAGTTAAATTATAATTCTTATACCTAACTACTTTGTCCAATTGGTTGTTTTTAGTGGCTTTGTGATGAACGAAATATGAAAATTAAAATCATTATAGACTCATCATCATAGGTATACCAAAGTCAAACAAAAGTACATTTAAGCACTAAATAACGGTAGATAGTATTCGATTTAGGGATCGTTTTTTGTCATGTTTATCGTCGGTCTTGAATAACACCACTCCTTTTCTTCCCGTTGATGTCGTAGGAAAAGGACTTAGGGACAAAATTCTGAAGATGGGCAGTAGCATTTTTCGTTGTGACACCAACATCGTCTGCTCACCAACATGTTTGTGGTGTGCGTGTCAGGAACATGAAAAAGCGACAGCAAGAATAAAAATATATTAAAAAAACAAATAATATGCTTTCATATAGTCAAAATTCTGATCGCCTGGCCCAATTTGCATTTAGGATTTTTTTATAAGATTGAAGTAAGAAACGAGCATACAGTTCAACCGACAGTAGGTGATTATTGTCACTCATGAAATTCTTTTAGCAAAGACTCTATATAGAACAAGGGTTTTATCTGTAATTAATCACGGATGCGTTACTGCTGTACGACTACTTCGGTCGCCTCGTATGAAAGTGTACGGGCAACCACACTCTTCGTCTAAAACGCGAAAGCCGCTTCACGATAGAAGTAGGCGAGGCGATAGTACCTTCCCGGTCGCATTGGACGTTTTGTCAGGCAAATTAGTCGCATGTCCGTAAAGACATTAAAAGGTTTAACGGAAATATTTATTAATATATCCTACAATCGAGTTAGGAGCAGTGATAGCCTAATGATTGAAACTTGTCCTCTCGATCGGGAGGTCCGAGGTTCGAACCCCGACGCGCACCACTGATTTTTCTAAACTTATGTGCGTATTAGAAATTAATTATCACTGCTTTTCGGTGAAGGAAAACATCGTGAGGAAACCTACACACCCGAAAGTTCTTTAAAAAAAAGTACTCGGAGGTGTGTGAAGTCCACCAATTCGCACTTGGCCAGCGCGGTGGACTATGGCCACTAACTCTCTCATTGTGAGAGAAGATCCGTGCCCAGCATTGGGATTGTCCCACTGCTGTGCACCCAGTAGATGGGTTGACGACAACATTCCAGTTTATTAATAATATAGAGAGCTTCAATTATTTTAATTTCATACCATAAAGCCAGTTACTAAAGATGTAGAACACTTAGAACTAGTGACTATACCGATCACTCTTATTTTCTTCCCCAACAGCAAGTTTTATAATACATGACACGGAAACTACACACAATCTTGGCATGATTTACTTAACCCAAAAACTACCAAATATTGGCAATCAGCGTAACTACTCGTATAACCAAAAACTTATGATTTACGATATTAATCCCGAGACGTGGCGTCCCTGCAAATTGCCTCTCGACCGAACTTACGGGTGTAAATATCGGGAACAACATTTACATGGCGCGTTTGTATTCCACAGCTTTGCGAACTTAAGCCACATTTCATCGGTAAGACACCTCCAGTTTCCTTTCTGAATCAATCGGCCCCACTTGACCCGCGGCTACGCACGTTTATATGAATAAGTCACATATGAACAAGATACTATTATGTTAAATCCTAATGTTAATTTTATCTCCGGCTAGTCAAAGTCCCAGGTAAGCTTCTCTGTAGTTCAGTTTGTTTCTATAAATTAAATATAAAATGCTATACTTTTTACAAGATTTTATTTAACTTACAATGTTTGTGGGTGAGTATGTATGTAATTACATTTCAAAATAAAACACTATTATTTTATTAGAAATATTTGTCATATTATAAGTCATATTATAAGTGTTACTTTATAATATGACTATATTATTCACCCACTTTGGTCACGACTATCGTGGTAGTAAGTGTCCTGTGTCATTTAAGTCATAAATTATGCGTGTGCGAGATTTAAGCGAAACTTGATAGGTTTTGCGTGAAAAAGTAACAAACACACATACTCACAAACTTGTATTTATAATATTAGTAAAATTCACAGTCAATCTTAATTGACTTACTGAGTGTAAATATCGGATACATTTACATGGCGAATTTGTATTCCTCGGCGTTACGGGGTTGAGCCACATTTCATCGGTAAGACACCTTCCCCGACTAAATCAACCGACCCCACTTGACCCGTGACTACGCACGAGCTACATGAATAAGTCATGTGTAAGGGATTCCTATCTCCCATACTACTTAGAAGTTTCTATTTTCATAACGTTTATTGTCACTTAAACGATCTTAGTGGAGTATATATTGGAAATAACTTTTATGACGGCATTATTATCTTTATATTGAAATCTTATATAATCTTATTATTTCAAGGTGGTAGAACTAGTGTGGTTGGACCGGGGATGTACCACCGTCACACCTATTTGTAGCGTGAAGCATTTCTTGCGTTTCGATAGAAGGGTGTGATTGCCGGCACACTTTCACATGAGGCGTCATCATCATAGTCCTCGGGAGTAGCAACGCATCTGTGATTGACTTCAGATGGAACCCATGTTCTGTGTGGAGTTGATTACAGATGTCCATGGGCGGCAGTGACCACTCGCCATCAGGCTGACTGCGTGCTCGTTTGCTACTTCAGTCAGATAAAAAAAATACAATAGTATATATATGTTTACTACTCAATAAAAAGCATACCATTTAGCTGTTTTAGCATATTGAAATAATACATGTTTGTGTGCTCTATGTAAAGATGATTAAGACCATATTTAAACATTGTTTATACACTTAACGTTATAATTATCAATAATGATACAAATTATATGAAATCTTTGGAAAGTTAACGTATTGAATTGTCGTCAACCCATTATTGTCCCACTGCTGAGCCCGGGTCTTCTCTCAGAATGAGAGAGTTATAGGCCATAGTCCACCGCGCTGCGCAAGTGCAAATTGGTATACCTAATAATAATAAATAAGTATTGAATAAAAATAATAATATGATTACGTTACCTATGTATCACCCATCAAATATGCTTGCTACGTCAAATAAAAGCGCAAATGCAAGTAAGCACACCGATATGTGGTATAATTAAGTGTACACATACCGATTATATTACATTAAAAATGTAATTAAAAGATTTAACAGATTGTGCTGCATTCATTACGTCGTAACCAAGTTGTCTGAAAGCTAATTATGTTACGGATAACAAACTTAAATCACCTCATAGCTTGCCTCTGAATACAATTATCTTATACCGTCCGACCGGGTGTTAAAGAAATTATTGTTCCTATAAACTTGGAATTAAAATTCATTTGGATTGAAATTGTGAGACGTCATCTCTTAAAATCCGATATTTAAAATGAATTTCTGGTGCTGTTACGTGCTGAACAATACCCTTGCCTTCCGATTTCACTTTTTTTCTTACCGAAGTAGCAAAGGAACATGCTGTCCACCTGATGGTAAGTGGCCATTGCCGCCCATGGCCATCTGCAATCAACTTCATACAGAACATGGGTTCCATCTGAAGTCAATCACAGATGCGTTGCTACTCCCGAGGACTATGATGGTCGCCTCATGTGAAAGTGTGCCGACAATCACACCCTTCTATCGAAACGCAGGAAATGCTTCACGCTAGAAATAGGTGGAGCCACCTTTCTTTTATTTTCTTTTCTTTATTTTTTCATGTTTATCTATAAGTAACTAGAAATATAATAGAAATACCGTTCATCCAGGAAACGACGCGACAGTGACCGCGAGAGCTAAGAGGGGGCGTCAAATTTTAAGAACAAATGTAAACAAAAAACACTATAATTCCCGCGGTTTTGTCCGCTAAGGTCACGTCCATCACGTTAGAGTTAATCTTATGTTTAATCTCAGACAATTTTAATTTTAATTACTTACGTACTAATCAGTTGACATTCATACGCAACAATTAAAGTAGTTTTTTGTTATCTATATCAGTGACCTAATGTTAAATAACCACTTCCACTTTACAGATTTCTTCAAAAAGTTTAACTGCCCCGATTTGTAAGTGTAAACCTAGCTTTATCTTACTGAGTCAATTACGGAACGGAACGCAAACTCTCCGGTAGTTTCTTTAAGACGGATCTGGTTTAACTTACTACAAACTACCAATAACTAAAAGGAATACTGTATCTAGCTAAAAATAGTCCTAGTAAGCCAATTTAAAGGAAGTTTTAAGTTGCGAATTGCAGTTGCAACATGGAGATCTTATTAAACTCTTAGTCAACGGTTTGCACGAAATGTTTTCGCCTTTCATTGAACCTTTTTATATTCAACCTTTTTATATACTTCAACGAATATTTACTTATTTTTTTAGTTCATTCAAGTAAAGCGATAATTCACTTTATTTTAAACGTATATTCTAAAATGTCTTTCTTTTTCTTTCCAAACGTATGATAGAGTCAACGAATGATCAGAAAGCTGGCACATACCTCGGTCAACGAATTAGCCTTGCTATTCAACGAGGTAATATTGCCAACATTCTGGGAACTCATCCTATAGACAGTAATTTGGATGTAGATTTTTATTTTTAATTTGGCATTTTGTTTCTTTTTAAATTTAAGTTAACATTTTGTATATACATATAATTATGTTCATTTATATTATATTAATTTAATTTTAATTATTTCATATTACGTCGTACTTAGATCATTATAATACGTTTTACGTAGGTAAACATACCTCCAATAAAATATTTTTTCTCAGTTGATCATAGATTCTTTGCTATCCATAATTGGAAACGTTGGGATAAGAAAAGTTTTGAAGGCAAGTTTACCTTACCACATCCTTTAAATGGGCACACAGTGGCGAAAATATAGGCATACAGGCACAGAATAGAACAGAGAAGGCATGCAGAACAAGATCGTTAGTTAAACAATTCTTTATACAGTGTAGGTCATTATATAATTATAGGTATTTCATTATATTAACAAAATGTAATTCATGGGGTATTTTTACGCGAGTGCGTCAGAAAAAGGTAGATATTTTCCGCCATATGTACGAGTATGTATATATGTTTGCACATAAAGCTTAGATTGCCTTATGGACCGCAACAGTAATTATGTTATCTGATTGAAGTAGCAAGTGAGAACTTATCACAAAAAGCATGAAGTTAAATGAAGTAAATTATTAAATTATTGTAAAACAAATAAGCCGACAACTTAAAAATAATCAATTTAAACTGAAAGCAATGAATCATTCTTATGCAGGTGAGTTTTTTCGTTTAATTATGTAACGACGTTACACGTTAAAATGAAATTGCTTAACTCAGTAAAAACAACAATGTAGCAAAACAGGGACCTTGGTACCACGGACCTTGATAAAAATAATTTCAAGTAACGGAAAAGCAGTCGACAGCTGCCGGGTGGGATTTGATAACAAGATCCCGAGGGGTAGCCCGTAGCTTTCATCTGTTATGATGCGGCAATGGTTTTATTTTGGACGGATGCATAATTTTTCTTTGTGAGAAGCGGTGATGTGTGAAACGGAAAATCTTTTGAGAAATTTTAGCATAAAGATTTTTTATAAGCGGTGCTTAATTCTTGGACAAAGGTAAGAAGAATGTTGTAAAATTTGATGTTCATTGAATATATATAAAATTCATTAAATTACAAATAAATAAAAACTGAAGTGAACTGAATTATTACGTTACGTGTCTGTATGTTCCGTAAAGCGCAATACACACTGAACCCGCCGGGCCGCCGACCTATGTTGGCAACTTTTTGTCGTCGGGCTAGTTGGCGGCTTCATTTATTGCAAATCGGAAAAACTTTGTCGGCGGATGGAGATGAGTTAATTTGATTTAGTTAGTGACTGCCACGTGTCGAAAAAGGTTATGTCATATAATTTGTGTGGTGTACCTTGGATAATTTAGGGTCGAGCGTCGCCGGGCAACTGAGCTCAGGCGTACGCAAGCCGCCAACATGTCGGCGGGCAACACGCGCGGGCTCATATTGCCGACACGATTCTTTTATAATAGGCCGCCGGGTTGTGTCGGCGGCCCGGCGGGCTTGGTGTGTATTGCGCTTAATAATAACAGCTTTTTTTCTGAATACGAAACGCAATCGTGAAATGTACCGTTCGAAGTGTGAGCAAAAACTTAAATAATTATTGTTTTGAGGAAACAAATTAAAACTAGTACTAAGGATATTGTAGTAGTGGTGATAATATATCCTTGAATTACTCATTGATAAGTGCAAAACATTGTTTTAAAACGAGATTAGTAACCGTATTAATTAATATGTTAATCGTAAGTAAGCTAAATTGATACCCAAGTAAGATATAGAATCTAAATTGTTGAATATGGGAATAACAAGACTTTAATAATATCGTTAAAAGTTTGCAAAGGGCGCTTCAATCGAATAGGATTTAATCCTTGAGATTCTCAAAGTTCTTTTGTCATTGTTTCGTTTATACCAATTTCGTTAGCCTTTGAACGACTATTTTGATCTCAAATAAGTTACAGTTTAAATTTAAACTGAAGTTGTGTTATAATCTAATATCAATAATATACGCGTAAAACCATATTAATTCTCTAAAAAGACTAAAGCCTTTTTGTTTTTAAGGTGAAACCTTCAAAAGGCGGCGACTCTCTGACTTTGAGCGTGTTGCAACATCGGGCTCCACCCAGGAAAGTAGTTGGTTCCACCATACTATCTGGTCTTTTCGACTGTATTTTACCAGGTGGTAGTTCGACCGGGGAGGTACCACCGCCACAGCAATTTCTAGTGTGACCACCATAGTCCTCGGGAGTAGCAACGCATATATGATTGCAGATGGAACCCATGTTCTGTATGAACTTGATTCCGGATGTCCATGGGCGGCAGTAACCACTTCCCATCAGGTAGACCGCATGTTCTTTTGCTACTTGAGTCAGATAAGAAAAACCAAGCCCTTTCAAACAGAACACATCATTGTTTAACACTGCTTTTATTAGACAAATTGATGTGGGAGTGGTGTTTCCGGCCTTGATCATATTTAAATATGATCAAGGCCGGAATTAAATCCGTAGAGTTAATTCCGGAATATTAAGAGAATCTACGGATTTAAATCCATAGAGTTTCTTGACGGAGGTTATTAGTTGAAGTCGGGTTCCAATCCGGTGATAGAAGGAGAAAAGAAATTGTAAAAAACAATTTGTAAGGGCCCCCGAAGACCTATACAAAGTAAAGACATTTAGTTCAATTTCATAAAACTTTTTCTTTTGGCGAAGCGTACGGTTACATGAAAGTGACGTGTTTAAAAAAATTATCAAGAAACACGAATTTTCATTTTTGAACGCTTTTTTTAAAATAAAATAGCAATCGAGCATGCTTTTGCCTTAAGGTAAGTGGTCACTGTATGTGAACAAGGGGTCTATCCTAAGTCAATAGCAAAGATACAAGGTACATTCCTACCTCAGAGGACTAAGATAGTATTTTTAAAACGCTTTCTACATCATAGCCCCACAGTAGAATTTTCTCCTGTGTTGTGGATGCCATGGACACACACAAAGACGAATACACAAACACCCAGACCCAGAACAAGGATCTAAACTCATCATCCAGATACCTGTCTGGGCGGGAATCGAACCCGGGACCCCGCGTATCAGACTGGTATGATAACCGCTGCGCCACGCCAGTCGTCGAGTATCATCATAAAAACCTGGCGCTTAGTAGACCCTTCCGCGGGAATGCTAAAACCTCCTCATGCTAGAAATAGGTATGGCGGTGGTACCTTCCCGAATCACATATGTTCTATCATCATATACCTAAACTAAATACTGTTTCTTATCAAGTTAAAGGTTAATTTATACGTAAAAGAGTATTAACTTTTTATAAGTTACCACGTGCACTTGGGGCAAGTTTATAACACAATAAACACTTGAAGGGCCGTTTAAAAGAAAATTGAGTTAGGTACAGCTCCAAACGGTTTAAATGTATCGTTTAAATGTATTATTGGAACGAGACATAAAATAAAATCGAATCTCAATAAATAGGAATGATTGGAATGGGACGGACATAAAATTGTTTAGGTGATGATAGGTTTTAGATGGCATTAAATTTTGGTAGTCAATTTGTTACTGGCACATTATTAAGGGAATATCGTATTAAATGTTCGATGGAGTACAAAACAGAGATGTTTACATATATTTACTTTAAGAGTTTTTTCGCATGAATTATATTTGTATTTATTTTAAATATTTGTCTTTGTTTGAAATTCTAAAGTTGGAAGAACTACCAAGGTCAAGTAAAATTCTCAAAATATTTAAGCAAAATAATTAAAACCTATTGATCTAGTTTAGTTTCAGTAGATTGTTTTTAGGCGTTCGGATTATTTGTCTCTATCATTATTACTTAACCGGTTTTTTTATTTTACGTCAAATTGTGAAGTAGTGTTATAACATATAAGTTTACATAGGTATATGGTTATGATAATAATAAAAACGTCCTTGTACCCCCATTTCTCTGCTTCCAGGTTTTATATTTAAAATTTATATAGACAATGTCACTGCAAAGTGAGACAAATTGCCGATTGACGCTATTCTATTAATATGTATGTCATATGTTACAATTCAATATTCGTCAAGCCGTTTGGGCTGCAGTGCGTTAAAATAAATTGACATATGTACGTGTGTATGACAACAACAAACATGCATATGTCGGTAGATGACGGAAAATCTAAGTACCTACATTTCATGTATGACACCGTTTAGTTTTATAGTTCTTAATGTACATAGACATGTGAGGGTAGTTCCTGCATTCTCTTTACGCAACACTGAGCAGGTAGGCGTAGATTATGTCGTGCGATCGGAATGCATAAAAGTGGATCGTATGAGTTAGTTGGGAGATTACTTTGTTGAACGTGGTGCTGCTGAGGCTGACTCCGCTCAGAGGAGTGTTATACTTGTTTATACCAGTTATACGTTATTCAAATAGTTCATGCCGTAAAGTGTGATAGTGACTATCCATCAGCGTCATAACTTTGTCCTAGCCCATAATTCCTACGCCCACTAATGAACGTTACCATAACTGATATAGGTTTGACTCTCCTACCTATACATACATACGCTCCAAAAACATTACCCTCCTTCTGACGACGTCGGGTGAAAAAGAGTTTTAAATTAGCTCAGCAATATTTCTTATTTTACATACGATTAGTATTCAAACGATTTCATAAAATTTTAGTTGCATACTGTCAATGAAACTAAAATTGTATGAAATCGTTTGTGAAAAATATTAAACGAAAAATGTATTTTTCACACTTTATATTTGCTCTATATTTACTTACACATTGTCACATTCGTCAATACTCACGCCAATGCGCTTAAAACTAATACGAAGTATTTTCATCGCATATTAATACATAGATTTCGTTGCCGTGATGAAAAAACTGGCAGTTAAAAACCGAGATAGTTTGGTTACCTTCATAAAATATGAAAGCCAACAGATTGATCTCAGGTCGGGAAAAGAAAATAAATAATAATTCACATTTCCACAGTTCCATATTTCTCAACGAAATAGCTATATTTGTTTTCCAGATCTGAAGCTGAAAACGTTTACGGAATCACATTTCTCTCAATATTAAAGTATCAGCGCTAGGACATTTTTCCTTTGCAGATTTAAATCGAGTTCTCGGATATTTATAAATATCATATGCGTATCATTTTATCATATAAATCTTTGTAACTCTTATTTGTGGATATAATTATTTTTGTCTATTAGTTAAAGTAACGTAAGAATGGTTGTTCTACGTCATACAATTAATAAATAAACAAACGCACTAATTGCATCTTGTGAATATGTAATTTTTTTGAAGGAGACACATAAATATACCTGATTAGACGCCATACTGACTATCCGCTTGACTGAAATATACGCATGGGAGTGACGCCGAGTTACATGGGACTTTTATCACACTAAAACTTCCTTGGTGTCTCCGGGATTTCCAATGGATTGCAACTGGAATCCTCTGAGAGGCAAAGGCAATAAGTAGGTACTTATGCCATTCCATTTAGCTGTACCTTTTTTATTTAATATTTTTAAAGGGTCTGTTGGTCAAGTAAACTTTCGTAGAGTGTATAAATTTATAAAATCTGGAACAGGCGTAGATAAGTATGTGTTTGTGTTTGAGTACAGCCCATTATTGTCCCACTGCTGGGCACGGGTCTTCTCTCAGAATGAGAGAGTTTCAGGTCATAGCCCATAGCGCTGGTCAAGTGCGAATTAGTGGACATCACACACCTCCGAGAACTTTTTCTTTAAAGAACTCTCGGATGTATATTTATGACGAAATACACATACCGCTGTCCTTCCCGGGATCGACTGGCTGGACGGTTTAAGTTCCCATTGTAGCCGCCCGCAACCCAGGGAACCCCTTTTAGTCGCCTATTACGACAGGCAGCGGATACCGTAGTCCTATTCTGATCCTGGAACTACAGGGACGTTCATTTCGGTCTAAGGCAGCTCAATCACAGCTAAATTATTAGTGATCGACTCGATGGAACCTAAGTTATAGGTGCATCAGGGTGTTTGCATGCTTCTTTGTTACTCAACTTTATGAGAGCAAAAATGTTCTGTACTAAGATCGCTGGTCTAGATCTGGGGTCGGCAACATGCGGCTCGCGAGCCACACGAGGCTCTTCAGTTCCCAAAATATTTATTTTGTACAAAAAGATTTTTAAAACCGTGAAATCACGATGCAAAGCAATCTCTTCCTTTGAATTTGTTTACTCAATTGTTTGTTATTTTAAAGAGTTAGTAATGTTAGAATTGTAAGTAGTAATATGTAATAAGTTACTATTATAAAAAATATACGCAAGTACCATTTATTCTTGGTAAAAAATGATGGCTCTTTAAAAACTTTGAAATTTTATAATTTGTCATTTTTGACTCTTCCGATCGAGTTGTCTTTTGTTGCCTCTTCTGAAATGTGTCCCCCTGGTCTAGATGTTTCTAAATCTATGCAGTCACGTTTTGCAACTCCGCACCGGAAGGATGCAATCCGCCGCACTCCTTCTTGCCGACGGTCGTTTAGAAATTCTTACTACAGTAAAGTAGACGTAAACGGAATATGGTATAGGTTTTTTTGCAATTATATGAAACTTTAACCGTTTGTAATTGTTTAATGTTTTGTTTCAAAAATGTTGTCAACTGGTATGCTAGAATGTGCTTCAATAACAATGGGGTATAACCCATTACGGTCCCCCTGCTGGGCCCGGGTCTTCTCTCAGAATGAGAGTTTTTTTAGGCCATATTCCACCGCACTGGCCAAGTGCGAATTGGTGACATTTATACTGACTGTGGTGGATTTTTCACAAACTTTACTTTACTTTCCCTGTACTTGCCTGGTACGTTAAGTATTAGTTTTAAGGAGCTAAAAGTGTCTGGACCTTTTTTTTACTAAAATCGTTTCCTATTGCATGCTACTGGAAAAATCATCCCCTAACTCGGTTAAATAGGAGAATACATTTTTATTATCATACGTAAAATGTGTAACGTGGCGGAGCTTAAAATTTCATATTCATAGTTAACTAAAAGTAAAAATCGGAGGTCCAATATTTTCCGTCCCCGTCACGTGGCCGCCTCGGTTCCGTTACGTCAGCTAAAATTAATTCATGCAAACGATCCTTCGCGTTGTCTAAAATGGTTTTAATCTTGTCGTTGGCATAATTATATGACCGCCGACTAAATGGCAATTTAATTTTTTTATCAGCGCCCAATTTGCACGGTCACTGGCTTCAAACCTTTTGGTGTTTTCCACTAGTGTTGCCACGTTTGATTAGCAGAAATCGGGACTGTTGAGAGACGTGATTCGTAAGCGTACAGAATGAACATTAAGTGTCTAAACACACTATGCCGAAGATACGCGACCGAAGTTCTGCTGCTGATTTTACGTTCTGACGTATTCGGCTGATATGACACATTATAAGTGCAGAAATTACGCGGTCGAAATTTAGCTGCGTAATTTTGAGTTTCAGTGTCTCTTGCGCTGTCGTGGAACCGAACTTCGGTCGCGTAATGTGTTACAGAAAAGTTGCAGCTGAACTTACGCACGACCGAAGTTCAGATGTACGTTATAACGTAAAATAATTTCGGCATAGTGTGTTTGGACTCTAATAGTTTAGGCGGACCTTAAATAAATCCCGAATATAACCCGTGATCTCACCACGCGATCCGCTTTAGCTAAAACAGAAGAACGGAACAGAACAGAAACCAAAACATCGGTTGAAACTTCTTATTTTGGCCGAAACCAAATTCGAAATTTGAGTAGGTCACTGTTAATCATAAAATTACAATGAAAGTGTCATTATAATTTGCATATAAAATCCATACTAGTATTTTAAATGTGAAAGTGTGTTTGTTTGTTCCTCTTTCACGTCACCACATAGCTATTATATGATATGGTTCATATGCTGGGAAATAGTTAGGAGGGCCGTGAGTGACGTAGGCTACTTTTTACCGCGCTCTCTCATTCTCATGAGAATTTCCACGTTTTATTAGACGATACATGTTTAGTAGCTCTAGACGTTGTTAACAGATGGCGTTAGTAAAATTCATTTGCAAGTTCTGAATCACGCTATCAAATGCTAATGTTAATTCCTTTAAACCGTGCGGATGAAGCCGCGGGTAAGAGCTAGTATTATTATAAATATAAGTCAAATATATAATATCGTTTGCTATAGAATTTCACTTGCGTAGTAAATAGCTACACGTCTTGTCCTATCTGTTTACTTTTAAAGTCAAGTTTTACCGGAAAATTTAATCATGTGGACATACTAATAATATGTAGGATCTTTTCAGAATTTTTGCGGGTTTCATTTTATACCCGACTTTGAATATATTCTGTACTTGATAAACATTTACGATAAGAATGATCACAATTACATCATGTAATTACAAGTTTGGTATATTGCCCACATCATTACAATCCTTGTTACGATTTACAGCTTTGCTTTCATTTTGTCCGTCTGATTGTTTTAGCGTTTTAGACCCTATTGAGGTTTATATCATAAATGAGACTTCACTTAAAATGGAGCTTTATAAGGCAGAGATTATACGTCTTGAGGCTGTGGTTTTCTCTGTAATATTATAAACATTTCTTGTAGATATAGGTCTGGATCTAGACTTGTGTCCCCAGGTGGCACGCTTAGGACGCGGAAAAATATTAAAATTCTGCCTTTACTGCGTAGACCTGAATTAGGCTTCAATCACGATGTCATCTTTGAGAAAGAGTTGGAAAACTCTGTATTTTTAATTTAAATCTCTATATAATAATACGTGAAGCAAACATTTGTAATTCGTTTTTAAGATACTTGCCATAGGCGGAGGAGTATGAAATTGCGCACGGTTATAATTGATGTAGAAAAGGATTGCGCAATGCTAATATTTTTTTCAAATAATGCATAAAACATACATAAACTCAACTAAAAATACATTACACTTACTACCTTGCATTTGACACAGACACATACATTATAAACGAAATAAAACATTCAATGTCTTACTATTAAAACACATACACATAAGAAGTTTAGTTTTTTAAGTTAAATTACGGTCGAATTTCGACCGTTGCGACGAGTGATTAGTATAACTTAATATTTAAACATATCAGGTTCAATTTTTTCATATAGATAAGGTGGCAATGCTATTACGTTCGCCTACCAACAAACTCGATAAAAGTTAAAAAGATATAAACGGCTCACATACAATCAGGTAGAATACGTGTTGCTACATTAAAAGTGCCCCAAAACCCTTCATTTCTTTGAACAATCCTTTAATTTCCTACTATCGGTTCCTCTTAGACAACCTCTCCCACAACGTTAGGCCTATTCCTTAAACTTATCAGGAAGATAATAAATAAATGGTCCATAAGAAGTGCGAGATAGGAATATAAAAGCTGCGTGATAGATGAGGACCATAACTCAGCAACAAAGCGGGCTGTGGTCGCGTGATGGAGCACTGCGGCTCATCGCTAGGATTAGCGACCACTGAGTATCTTAGTGAGTTATTGCCGCGACATATCACGACGGAATGGGATATTTTTTTCTTTAAATATGTTGAATAGAGTATTGGTATTCAGGCCCTTCGCTCTGGGGGACTAAGTTTCTCGAACTAAATCTCGCACGGCTATAGTTGATGTAGAGAAGGATTGCGCAAGGCAATATTTTTTTCAAATAATGCATAACACATACATAAACTCAACTAAAAACACATTACACTTACTACCTTGCATTTGACACAAACACATACATACTAAACGAAATAGAACATTCAATGTCTTACTATTAAAACACATACACATAAGAAGTTTAGTTTTTTAAGTTAAATTACGGTCAAATTCCGACCATTGCGACGGGTGAATAGTATAACTTAATATTTAAACATATCAGGTTCTACATTTTCATATACATGAGGTGACAATGCTACTACGTTCGCCTACCAACAAACTCGATAAAAGTTAAAAAGATATAAACGGCTCACATACAATCAGGTAAAATGCGCCGTGCTACATTAAAAGTGCCCCAAAACCCTTCATTTCTTTGAACAATCCTTTTATTTCCCACTATCGGACCCTCTTAGACAACCTCTCCCACAACGTTAGGCCTATTCCTTAAACTTATCAGGAAGATAATAAATAAATGGTCCATAAGAAGTGCGAGATAGGAATATAAAAGCTGCGTGATAGATGAGGACCATAACTCAGCAACAAAGCGGGCCGTGGTCGCGTGATGGAGCACTGCGGCTCATCGCTAGGATTAGCGACCACTGATCTTAGTGAGTTATTGCCGCGACATATCACGACGGAATGGGATATTTTTTTCTTTAAATATGTCGAATAGAGTATTGGTATTCAGGCCATTCGCTCTGGGGGACTAAGTTTCTGAAACGCGCTGATATATAAAAGTTACGTAGATATTGACGTGGACGACCCGCGTGGCGGAGCGGTTACCATACCGGTCTGACGCGCAATGGGTCCCGGGTTTGATTCCCGGCCAAACAGGTATCTAAATGATGAGTTTAGATTCCTGTTCTGGGTCTGGGTATTTGTGTATTTGTCTCGCGTGTGTCCATGGTACCCACGACACAGGAGAAAATCCTAATGTGGGGCTATGAGTGTAGAAAGCGTGTATATTAGAAAATAGGAATTGCAACTATGAAGCACTTAGAAAATCATTATCACTGCTTTACGATGAAAGAAAAAATGTGAGGAAATCTATGTATATGAGATTCAAAAATCTCGAAGGCGTGTGAAGTCTATCAACTTAACAACTTCACGCCTAAAATATTTGTGCCAGCGATACCTCCCCATCGCATCATATTCGCTCAAGTGAAGGAAAATACCATGGAGAAATCAACACGCTTTAAAAAAACACGCTTTCTACAGTCATAGACCCACACTAGGATTTTCTCCTGTGTCGTGGGTATCATGGACACACATAATACGAATACACAAAAACCCAGACCCAGAACATGAATCTAAACTCATCATTTAGATACTTGTCTGGCCGGGAATCGAACTCGGGACCCATTGCGCGTCAGACCGTATGGTAGCCGCTCCGCCACGCGGGTCGTCAAACATGCCTAAGAGTTATCTGTTTAATGAAATTAAGGCCAGCATGATATGTGCGTAACATATCATGCTATCTTTTGAGAAAAGACTCACACCTAGTAGTATAATGATAATGATACATATGATTTTAAGACAACTTATGACAGTCTCTCGCGGTTTTAAAATTATCCAACGCTTGGGTTGGCGACAAACCTGTAATCACCTATCAACAGGAGCGTGGCTGTGTACTGGCGACTGGCCAAGTCATCTGCAATTTACCAGGCTCGGGGATATCTAGAACTTCCCAAGTGTTTATTGCATGCTCGGTCACGTGCCGACTGAGATAGATTCACAATTTTGGCATATTTTGGGAAGAGCGCTGTTCAAACGTATAGTTTGCAATGTCAGCATACTGCTAATGGAAAATGTTAATGTACAAAGTAAGTAAATTTGATACTTTTAGTTCTTATCTCGTTAAACGCGTGTACTTCATATATAATGTCAAAATCTTATTTTTTGTAACACACCTAGTGTTACAAAAAATAAGATTTTGATATAAAACATCTATAATAGCGTGGGAGTCCAACCATTGGCGTGGCAACGCGTCGCCAAGACATGCGTCGCTACAATTTGTTTACTTACACTTTCTAAATTATTACTGTCTTATAATAGATCTCTATTATAATATATTTAATAAATACGTAAATTACGTAAGCAGCATCATTTTTATGACTTAACGTTTGGATACAAAACATTCGTCGACACGGCAAGCGTCAGCGATGAGCAATTTTGATTTTGCTACAATTTGCCATATAGCGTTATAATCAGTATTCTTTTGTTTTGAACGCTTAACGCTGATCTTGCAGCGCATAGGGAATTTGTGCTTCAAGCACCCTTTTGCGGGTTACGATTCCGGCAGACTAGATAGTTTGAGCAATGGGATTAGGGTTTTAGCGATTATATCAATGTCAAACCTATCAAATGCATTTTCTGGTAAGTTTGGCAGCGGTATATAAAACGCGAAATATAGCGACTACAATATTACTGTGACGCCTGCAACATATATATGACGGAGGGGGTGGTTCTTTTTCGCTCATCGTATCAGGATAACCTACTGTGGGCTCTGATAGGGAATGTTAGCATGATAATAAATTGCAGACTTGATTTTAACACACAGTATATTGCCGAATTAAACTTGTTACAATCGCTGAATTAATCAAACTAAATTAAGTAGGCAAGTAATAGTAGCACTAAGAACGCGGGATGATTTTAGAGTCGTCTGCTTCGGGCGACCGTCAACGATAGACTGAGGTGTCGGCCATTAAACTGGTACAACCCTAACTTCATCGAACGCCACTAGATGGCGCTGGCGTTCCGGTGTTGCCACAATACCGCCATTTCCGACATTTCGACGCTCATACGTATGCAGGATGAAAAAATAGATCGATATGGATATGGTTTATTAAATTACCATTTGTGTAAACCTACTTTTTCTTCTTTGAGTGTATAACTATATTTATTAACAGTGTACTCAAAGCTCTGCGATTATTTCCAAAACAGTTATTATTTTTAAAGAAATTATTGAAATTTTAATAAAGAAATGGTCTACAAGCACCATAGAAAACTATCATTGCAAGTGACCACGGTTACCTACAACAATAGGCCAATTTCATATGCGATGTTTCTTACCAAAAATTTCATTCGTGCTTTTCGGCTTCAGAAGGCAATGATGTTTGTATGTTTTAAATCTTTACTACCAGGATTCCGTATTAAAGCCGTAGGGCGAAGTATGCTCAAGATTTTTCCACTTGCGAAAAGTGACACTAGCCCAGCAATGGAGGAAAAAAGATTCCATACAGAAATAAAAATCTAGAAAGTAGTGTGAATCTAAAACAAACATACTCAAACGAATGCAAGTGTCTCATTAGTACCGCAATGCCAAAAGAGCTATGCACGTTTTGCCCTAAATGCATAGAAGTAAGGTTTTCCAGTCCCCGGTTCCCGTAAGCGAGCTCTCATTTAACATTTAAGGAGGTGTCGGAGCGAAAACAAAATCATGAGCCCACATAGACTAAGAAATGGATGTCGACTTGTCGACATTCTGCTTTCAGGTATTTATTTAGAAGTTTATTTTCATTTCAACCCTAATTAAATTTAAACTCGGGTAAACTTTTAATAGTAATTTTAGTAAACATCTCAAGACTTAGTAATAATTAGGACGGAATATAATTTATGAAGTAAGTCCTTAAGGACCTGCGGAGTTCCCGGTGGTACCTGACTGGTAGCGCAGGACGAATCTGAGAATGGGACGCATCTCGCTTTAAGATCTCTTAATACTGGGCTATGACTAATAGTGTGTCGCTGCGCCAACCCGTTAAATGACGTACAATATTTGATATCATCGTCAACCCATTATTGTCCCACTGCTAGGCACGGGTCTTCTCTCGGAATGAGAGAGTTTTAGGCCATAGTCCACTGCGTTGGCCAAGTACGAATTGGTGGACTTCACACACCTCCGAAAACTTTTTTTTTTTAAAGAACTCTCGGGAACCTACACAGGTTTCTTCACGATGTTTTCCTTCACCGAAAAGCAGTGATAATGAATTTCTAATACGCACATAAATCAGTGGTGCGTGCCTGGGTTTGAACCTCGGACCTCACGATCGAGAGGGCAAATTTCAACCATCAGGCTATCACTGCTCAATCTTTGATATAATCAATTAAAACTAAAAAAAATATAGTACTGGTGTATTTTACCGATATTTCCAAGGTTCTGTAGGCCAATAGGTATCTTCTTATAATGTATCTCTGTTTATGTCTATGCTCTTGTTTTTATTTGTTTGTTTCTACTAAACTCTACTAAATTGACTTATTACTAAAAGAGTTTTTTTTTAATTTAGCAACATATATGTATGTAGTTTCATATATATAGCAACATAAAAATACAAATTGTGTGAATCTGAATGTTTGTTACGGAACCCCTTACAAAGTATTGCGCATTCAACCGCCTTTCATTATTATTCAGCGTATCTTGCCAAACAGGGCTCTCTTTTACTGAACTGTAAGGCAAGATACTTTAGCTAACTTTCATAACCATGAAAAAAAAACATGATTGTAATAATATTAAAAAAATGAATATAAATAAGAAAAAAAGACTAACCCGCTGAGTTTCTTGCCGGATCTTCTCAGTTGAAGTCGTATTCCGATCCGGTGGTAGTGTAAGAAAAAAAAATGTAACTGACAATTTGTAAGTGCCCCCGCAGGCCTATACAAAATAAAGACATTTCATTTCATTTCATTTTTGCAACGTTACATTTATCTGATTCTGTCATAAACAAGCATTGTCAATATTCAGTCTGTTGCGCAGCTAAAGGGCAATTGGCGCCTTATTGTTCATTTATTAACATTGTATTATTTTTTTATATTTTAAGCGTCATGCTTAATCCACATCAACCCATTATTGGCCCACTGCTGGGCACGGGTCTTCTCCCAGAATGAGAGAGTTTTAGGCCATAGTCCACCGCGCTGGCCAAGTGCGAATTGGTGGACTTCACACACCTCCGAGAACTTTTTTTTTTTTAAGAACTCTCGGGTGTGTAGGTTTCCTCACGATGATTTCCTTCACCGAAAAGCAGTGATAATTAATTTCTAATACGCACATAAATCATTGGTGCGTGCCTGGGTTTGAACCTCGGACCTCCCGATCGAGAGGGCAAGTTTCAACCATTAGGCTATCACTGCTCACATGCTTAATCACGCCACATGAAATTAAGAATGTAATTCGGTAATATGAAATAATTGTTAATGTTATACAGTATTCCAGGTATGTGCTAAAAGAGATCACGTTCAAAGCTAGCCATTGCCATATCTGGTAATGTAAGTGTTCATAGGTAACTTTTCATGCGATTACCCATCTACATTGTTGTTAGGTTTAAATATAAAAACAAATCTATACAGTCATGGATTCATATAATGAGTTCAATACACTTAATTTTATATTTTAAGACCAAGGAATTGTCGTCAACCCATTAGTGTCCCATTGCTGGGCACGGGTGTTCTCTCAAAATGAGAGAGTTTTAGGCCATAGCCCATCGCGCTGGCCAAGTGCGAATTGGTGGACTTTACACACCTCCGATAACTTTTTCTTTTTTTAAAGAACTCTCAGATGTGTTGGTTTGCTCACGATGTTTTACTTCACCGAAAAGCAGTGATAATTAATTTCTAATACGCACATAATTTTATGAAAATCAGTGATGCATGCCTGAGTTTGAACCTCGAACCTCCTGATCGCGAGGGCAAGTTTAAATCATTAGGCTCTCACTGCTCTAGACCAGCGAATGATACATAATAATGTTGCCATCTTTCAACTAGGGATGCAAATAAACCAGAAAGTCTAAGGAAAGGCGCCTTAATAAAAGTTTCTTCACTTTTCTTCACGCTTCGCGCCGCTTTTTCAAGGTGTTCATTACAAACAACTGAGCCCTTCAGCTGACACTTGTTTATGTTTCCTAGTTAATTAATTCAAGCTTAATTAGTCCGTCTAGGGAAATTATTTCCTCTTAAATTATCTTGTACAAGACAAATGAGGTTTTAGGACATTATGCGAGTAATTTGCGAAGCGTCGAGTGGTCCAAATAAAATATGCGAGAGACTAATGAAAACGACCTGCATTATTAACTTAACAGGATTCGGGAGCCCTTTCGTTCTGGACGGTTTAAGAGAAGTTTACGAGCTCTTAGGAAAATATATTGAAGTTCTAGATCTGTTTTGAAGGGTAAGATTAGTAAAAAGATTTGATTGTCTTTACGAGTATAATATGATGACAATGTACTTTTACAGTAGCCCTCTCACCATCTGCGGTCACCAACACGCATGACAATAGCGGTGACTACTGTTAGTGACTCTCATTAGATCAGACCTTTTGTTATCGAGAAGGAAACCTCCAAAAGGATTACTTTGCACTACGCTGTGGGAGTGACGCAGGGTTATGTGGGATTTTTGCCGCACTAAAATCCCCCCGGTGGCCGTCCTCAGCTCTGCGTGGAGGACTCCGAGTGCGATGCTCCTATCGGACTCCTCCCTGGTGAGCGAATACGCTCATCGCATCTTGTGTTTTTTACGGCGGTATGCAACACTTGCCTTCCCGGGGCCGCTTGACTGTAAGGCTCGAGCTCCACTCTAGCCGCCCGCAACCCCGGAAGCCCCTTTTAGTCGCCTCTTACGACAGGCAGGGGATACCGTAGACCTAATCCAGTCCCGTAACTACAGGGACACATTAGATCAGATCTTTGTTCAGCAGTAGACTTATGTAGAAGGCTAACAGATAGGCTTATCTCATTTTTTAGTTATAATGAAAAATGAGATAAGCCTATCTTACGTTCGATGCGAATATTCGTATATTCGCATCGAATGTAGAATTGCAGTCAGAGGACCAGAAAAAGGTCGCCAAATCTATACAAAATTAAGTCGAACTGCAGTTTGACGACGAAACAAAAACTGATTACCAAAAAAAGTGGTTGCCAATTTTACCACCCCTAAACTAATTCTATAGCGGTGCCCTTAAAAAAAACACACTTTCTACATGCGTGCGGCTATGAGCACAATAGGATTTTTTCCTGTGTCGTGGGTACCATGGACACACTCAAGACGAATACACAAACACCCAGCCCCAGAACATGAATGTAAACTCATCTTTCATATACCTGTCTGGTCGGAAATTGAACCCGGAACCCATTGCGCATCAGAACGGTGTGGTAACCGCTGCGCAACGTGGGTCGTCATCTTGGCTTCAAATTGAAAAAAAAAAAACTGCATACTTGCATTCTTATTTGCGTTCGCGAATGTCGGCAGGGGATATTTGCATTTTCATTTGCGAATGTTCAAATAATAATATTCGTTTATACTACATTAGCTTTGAATAATACAAATTCAATATATTATTATATATTACAGCAATAAATGCTCCGATATGTTCCATGCAATTCAATTCAAAAGACGTAATATCTCCACCGATAACCGGTACAAAGATCCGCTCCGTTTAAGAGATCCGTAGAACGTATTATAACTTATACAGAATATCAGAACATATTATACTATGTGCTAGCTTATGCCAACGTCTTCACTTGAATTTACTTTTTTTTATAAAACTACTTTTGTAAAGAAATATTCAATAAGCATATTATGCGGGCTGTTACATATAGATGGGTTTGAAATTATACAAAATAATGTATTGTGAAAAGTACAATTTAAATACGTATGCACATGTAAGAACTACACGTAGTTATGTAATATAAATAACTGGGATGAATCTGGTCTCACTTAAAATAAGCCAAGGCTTGATGTCTGAAGAATCCGTAGTTAATTTTCATGTATAAAGTTAAAAATCATACAATGTGCTTGAAGATATATATTTATTAACAGACAACTAGTTCTGAAAACATTTAACATATACACACTTTCTCGCATTTAAAATTATACTGACATGGTGGATATAAATGTACTAAAACGTAGAAAAGTGAGCAGTGATAGCCTAATGGTTGAAACTTGACCTCTCGATCGGGAGGTCCGAGGTTCAAACCCAGGCACGCACCACTGATTCATGTGCGTATTATAAATTAATTATCACTGCTTTTCAGTGAAGGAAAATATCGTGAGGAAACAAACCTACACACCCGAGAGTTCTTTAAAAAAAAAAAGTTCTCGGAGGTGTGTGAAGTCCACCAATTCGCACTTGGCCAGCCCGGTGGACTATGGCCTAAACTCTCTCATACTGAGAGAAGACCCGTGCCCAGCAGTGGGACAATAATGGGTTGACGACAAAACGTAGAATAATCGCTTAAAGAAATTATTTGGTTTCTTTCTAAATTAGTGTAGTGATCATGGCTTAGACGGACTTATTTATATGCCGCGTATAACTGACCATCTATAATAGTTTCATAGAAGTATCATGCGCGCTGTCCACTGAAATTGGAATCTGCGACATTTCCTCCAGGTGGTAGAACCAGTGTAGTTCAACCAGGGAAGTACCACCGCCACACCTATTTCTTGCGTTTCCATGAAATGTTGTGTTTGCCGGCTCACTTGTATATGATTCGACCATCATAGTCCTCGGGAGTAGCAATGCATCTGTGATAGACTTCCAATAGAATCCATATTTTTTATGAAGTTGCTTACAGATGTCCATGGACCGCAGTGACTACTTAACATTGGGTGGACTGATCATCAGATAAAAAAAATCCGGGCCGTCTTTTTCTAACCTCAAAAAGAATAACTTCATCCAAACTGCAACTATTTACCAGTCTCTATAATCAATGTGTATCCATCCACCAGCCTTTGAAAGTCCACTGCTGGACATAGGCCTCCCCTAATCTGCGCTACTTTGACCGGTCCTGAGCCATCTGAATCCAGCGGTTGTCTTCTTAAGGTCATCTGTCATTATCATCATCATATATCACAGGTTGTACCTGAATCTAATTGTGTAATAATTTATTAAACATGCATTGAATTCAAATAGATTCAAATATAGTAACATCTATTCACATAGATACATGAAGCTTCACGCCCGAGGCGAAGGCGTTCGAAGTTACAAGTTAATGGATTTCAGCTCAGCGAGAAACCCCGCGCCGGATGTAAGAGTTTAATGGATATTGTATCTTAAAGATATTTTTATCTTTTATTTCTGCCTTAGTCTTTTAGTACTTTATTTTTATTTTACGCCGTCAGCGATAAACTAATTTTTAAAAGAGATGCTCTGTGCTTACTATATATAAACACTAAATATTATGAGGTTTTTTCTGATCCATCCATCCATCCATCAGCCCTTTGAGGTCCACTGCTGGACCTAAGCCTCCAACCGCCATGAATAAATAAATGACGCCACTCCAACCGGTCCTGTGCCTTCTGATTCCAACGGTTTCCCGCTGTCTTCTCCAGGTCATCGGTCCACCTGGTGAGGGAAGACTTATTATGAGGTTTTTTACCAAGCGCAAAAGTTAAGTGAGTCGTAAACGTTCGTATGTTGTAATAAGCATTGCACTTATTATTGTAAAGAGTTATATAGGTAAAATTATACAATTAAAAAATAATAATATTGTAAAGTTACTAAGTGTATTTTTATTAACAGTTTCTGAACTTTGAGTTAAAATAGGTATAAAAAAGTCCTATGTGTTAACTTATGAAAAAATATCATTGTGCAATGTCTTAGTAGTAATATTAGAGAAAATTATTTCGATAAAAGTTATGCCCATGGTTTTATACGAGTTTCTGAAACCGTAACATATTTTTTAAATATAATAAATGTTGATGTGATCAATTCATGTGATGAATAAAATTATGACTTGACTTTGTACTTAGGTACGGACGATTAATATATTTTAAGTTCCTGAAATTACACTCAATGGTTTTGTTTGATGTGAATTTAAACGCAGATAAACAGAAATATAAGATTAAAAAAAATATATCTGCTACTTTTTTTCGCAGTACAAAACTATATTTTTTGCGATTACAAATAGTGTTTACATAATACCCATATACACGCGGTTTTGATTTTTATATGTATAGATGAAGTGCATAGATTTTAGACAGTTTGGGAGTACAACCTATTGTTGTCCCACTGCTGGGCACGGGTCTTCTCTCAGAATGAGAGAGTTTTAGGCCATAGTCCACTGCCCTGGCCAATTGGTGGACTTCACACACCTTCGAGAACTTCCTTTTTAATGAACTCTCGGGTTTGTAGGTTTCCTCACGATGTTTTCCTCCACCGAAAAGCAGTGATAATTAATTTCTAATACGCATATAAATCAGCGGTGGCGTGCCTGGGTTTGAACCTCAGACTTCCCGATTGAGAGGGCAAGTTTCAACCATTAGGCTATCACTGCTCTATTTTAGATTCTAGACAGTTTAGACAGTTTAAATACGTATAAACATTTATATAGCGTTAAATTTAATTCTCTAATCGCCCATAGTCACCGATGAGACAAGCCCCATGTTCGACAGCGACAGTTCTGAAGAGGTTTATTTTTCAGCCCGTACTTTGTGTCATTTATTACGAAGTGTTTTGTTGTGTTGTACATTTGTGTGTTGTTTCTGTCTGTAATTGTCTTCCACTATGATTTAATGTAACAATAAGTGTGTTAGTGACATGTCTTATATTTATACGTTTCCGTCTATATAAATTACAATTTGTCGAGTGGTTAACGAAATAAATTATGATTATAATTCAAGAATGTGTTGTTTTTTCAAATCGTGTTCACGTAATATATGTATTTACTTGTACAAATTCTAATGATACACTTTCTTGATACTAAACAAAAAATGTACAAAGGATAATAAGCAAGAAAACTATTAATAGGCAAGCTGATTAATAATATGTCTTAATTTGCCATCGACACATTTTAATATAAAATGAATGCTTGATTGCTACTTGAACTTTAAATATTTTTTCTTATACCCGAGGTACATTAAGTTAGTAATATTTGAATACATACAATGGATGCTCGATAGAAGTCACCTGTTTGTGTCACTAGAAGAGTTACCAATGTGTCGATGGCTTTGGAAGAGATCTTTTTTATGAGACTCATGTTATAAAGCTTTGGGTATAGGAGTTCTGAAGAGTCTTCAGGAAATGAAAACCGATTACTAACTCAATTTTTTTTCTATAACAAAATTTTGTAGAAACTATTATACAATAAAGTTTAAATATAATTAAAGTTATTTTAAACTTTCTTTTGTGATTTAATTTGATCGTTAAATAGCAAATAATTAAGTAAAACTAATTAATTATGGAAAGTAAAATGGATTTCAGCGATTTTATTGTACTTAAATAAAGTCGTTAATCATAAGCCGTCGAGTAAAACGGTCGGAATCGCGCTAATTGCCTATTATTTTATCCAATCTTGAATTACTTAACATCCAATTAGTTTGTTCGTGAAGCCTAATTTCCCTTACCTTCTCTCTATTAAAAAATGGTAAAGGGAAAGTGTTGGTGGTATGATTTTGGCTTTTTAAATTGGTCTATGATTAAATTCAAGGTATAAATCAAAATTTCGTTAGCTAATAAGGTACACAACGGTTTACCTAATCTAATCACGAAAAAGAGTTGATGATGAAAGTTGCATCTTCTAAGATAGGTAAAAACCTAATAAAAGATATTAGTAAGGGACAAGAAGGGGAAGAGGAATGCGAAAATTCTCCTTTCCTTTTTTACTCCTACTAAATTATTAGTAAACTAGTTGATCCGGCAAAGTTCGTTCCGCCGAAAAGTCAAAAATCTAAAATTAGCAGTTTTACTCCACTATATTATGCGTGTATTATACAATAAAACCTTCCTCTTCAATTACTTTATTTAAAAAATAACACATTAAAATCCGTAGCGTAGTTTTAATGATCTAAGCATACATAGGGACAGACAGCGGGAAGCGACTTTGTTATAAACTATGTAGTGATATATTTTGTAATTTTAGCTTAAACGCACACGCAGTCAAATTGAAATACTGTATTTTACACCATAACGTGAGATACGTCGGCTACAACGCTATAAAACGTCGTAAAAGAGCCATAAAACATAACGGCATATTCATAATATTTCATTTAAATGTACAAAATAAACTCATATACGTCGCGTGTGTAAAACTTTTATTCTATTTACAGAAACGCTCGGAAAAGTTTATTTGCAACAAATAGGAAAAACGGACGAAGTTAGAAAAGCGGTATTTAATGCTTACAGAATTGCTTTTCTCCACAACTTTGTCGTCATTTCGGGTCAGTTTGCGGGAAAAAGGAAGGATTGGAAAAGGGTGGGCGATGTGGAAAATCTTAATTTATAAAATACGGGACTGACTTCTTAATGGATAAAATGGTTAAGGGTTTGCTTGTTAGAAATTGGAGTAACAAAAATATGTAACGTTTATATATGAAACATTTTAATATGTAAGGGTACTCACTCTTTAGGTTTTTCCAATTCCTTTTTGCCGACAATCAACCCAGTTACGTCTACATAGGTATGGCCACGATCCATGTACACTTACAAATATCGGCGAAAACAAACTCAGAACCCACATGTTGTGAGTATGTGTTATACATTGAAATATGTCAATTCCCGATAACATTGGCCTTAAAGCAAAAAAACACATATTATGATAAGTAGGAGTATGGTCTTTATTACTCCAATGAACACCAAACAGGATCGGAGTCCTAATCGGTCACATGTGCGTTATTTCCTCTGAGGTACATATAACATAGAATTCTTTGTACCTTCTTTCTCATAGCCTTCCTCATTAAATCGAAATAGAAATTTTCGTGTTTACGTGCACAGATTTAATATAAATAATATTAACCTATCATTCAATAAAACAGGGCAATGATGCGCTCTTTGCAGTACCTACTAGAGCTATTTACGCGATTCACGGCGGAGCTTCAATTTATCTCATTTATTTATTTATGTAGTTATTGCACCTTTATAAAAGTAACAATAGGGCAAACTTAATGCCTGACGGCATTCCCTATCAGTCAACCTTAGGTGGCTAGAAAATTTGTGGCAGGTGTTCATTTTAAACGCTCATTGAATAATTTAAATACACACAAAATCAAATTATATAACGTAACGTATCCTAAGTAACCTTAAATACTTAAAGGTTGCTTTCACGACCACCTGAAAATTAGTAACGCTCAGAAAACATAATTATTTCAACAAACGGGCAAAGTAAATGAAACCATTTGAATATTAAGCCTCTAATCTATTGAGGTCCCAAACCAACAAACCGTATCTAATCGCGAGTTACGTGCGTATAAGTAAGCAATATTTACGTGTAGATAAATATATTAATATCAATTTGACTTCAGTACACAGCGGTCCCGATGGAATATGGTTGGGTGTAATCAGACTCTGCTAGAAAGGTCGGCGTGAACGACTAGTGCGGCGTGATTGTATCTACTAGGGTTGTAACGGAAGCCTTTTTAGCGGAGGCGGAGCCTTTTGCGGAGCCATATGCTTGCGCGAAAGCGGAGATCAACGGCGGCGGTGAAGGTGAAGGTGAATTTGAAGACCAAAAATTTTAAAATAAATAATAAACAACATAAATTTTGAAATAGTAGGTATGCCTAGTAGGTACAGTTCTTATCAAAGTTTAGTAATTTATAATTATCAAAACTGAGGCAAATAATATTTCACGATTAATAGCTTTGCGGCTATTTGCGACCACCTGCCATTTTACCATTTTCCTCGCATCATACCATGTAGCCAAGCGTTCGCGTCACCTAGCATCGCTCCTTGTGCGTTGTATGTCAAAGTTGAAGTCAATAAACCTCCGTTAAAACTCCGCAAAAAATATGCACCGTTACAACCCTATATCAACAAGTATCTATTCGTATATTGTTGGGTTATATAGAGAATATGTGATTTTCAGTGAAAGAAAACGTCGGAGAAAATATGTAGGTTTACTTAAAATGTCCTAAGTATCTTAGCCTTTTTTCGTATATGCCAAAAGCTTATCTATAAAATATGCTTCATTGTGTACGAGGTTGTTTTTTTATCAAACTAGAATATGTTAGAGGTGCGAACTTAAATATGTATTGAAAATAGATGTGTATTTCTTACTATGAATAATTAAACCTAGGTATTTTTTTTTTCATTATTCATAACAGCACTGGTAAGCACTGTTGTCTTTAAATGATGTAATAAGAGAGACATTCCAAGTTAATTACGACGTGTAACAACGCTTTTATAACCAGCCTTAGGTAGCACTAATTTTATTTGGTACTAGTTGTACAGTGTGTAATCGTTGTACGCGTTGCTATGCCATAACAAAAAAAAAACATGAGAAAACTTCGCGAGCTCATGAATAACAACTTTGACAAAGATCATCACATGATCAAATGAATAGTTTATGATTCTATAGGGGACATACAGACAAACATTCACTTTTATAAAGAAGACTAGCTGTACCCTGCGAGCGTTGCTACTCCATCACAAGAAAAAAAATACAATAGAAACGTTCGCGAGCTCATGAATAACAACTTTGCTAAAGCTCATCACACGATCAAATGAATAGTTTACGATTCTGTAGAGGACATACAGACAAACATTCATTTTATATATAAGAGAAGAAGAAGAAGATTGATAACAGATGTACATATATGGAAATTTAAAAAAAATATGTGATACGTACCTGATATGTGGGTGCAGAATTAACCCTTTTTCATTATACATAAGTACAAATAAAAATGGCCCAAATATACTTTTTTTTGTCATATGGAATATAAGATTTTCAATTCACATATTATATCTTCTTTATTACATCAGTTTATCCTCATTCGCTCAATATAATTAAAACTTTTAAAGTATTGAATAAAGCCATCAAAAGAGAAAGAATTCATACAAAAAATTGACTTTTCCATTTACTTATTAGCATAAAATTTGTAAACAACGGAACGGTAAATATTTTCGAGCGATATTCATAGCAGTTAAAAGAAAACACATGGCTCGATAATTCACGGCATAATTCTTAAAAGTGCCCAAAATTGTGGCTCTTACGCATTTGTATAGGAATTTATGGGTCGTTGAAGCAACGGGCGATAAACAAGTCCTCATAAAATACATTTGTTTCCTAAATTAGGGGCTGTCCGAGTCAAGTTATTCACACCTGGGTCGGATGCTTAGGATGATTACTGTTGTACGGTTCTGTGAAATGAGGTAACGTACCTGTACGGGGGCTTTCCTATGAACTTCGTAGAGGGTTCCGTAGGGTTGTGCTCTTTATTGTTCACAAGTTGTTTAGCAGCAATATCAGGATTGCAGGATATGCAAGATCTTAAGCAAGGTTACAAATGTACATGAATTCGACGGAAAAGTATTCAGTCGTAATGCTGAATTAAATCGCAGTGGTACGATGCCAATACGGCCTTGGTGTTAAAACTAACATCACCTCTACAGAAAAGAAATATTCAGTAGTAATTTGCCATTATCAGGGAGGATTTCCATTTCCAATTTAAAGATACTGAAAAACTAGCTTTGGATTTCAGAATTGCTGATGTCTAACTTTATGATACAAGATTTATCCAACAAAAGCCTAGAATTTAAAAAAATGTATTCTAACTTCGCTGTAGCCTTTAAACTTGATATTTTTATTATCTTAACTTCATTCACTAAAAGTTAGATACAAAAACATTGTTTTAGTTTTACTTTGCTGTTCTGTAAAATAAGACCAGATTTTTTAATGTTTTTTTTTATGGTTGGACCTAACGATAAGGCAGACGGGCCACCTGGTGGAAAGCAGTCACCGTCGCCTATGGACATTTGCAACACCATAGGAGTCACCAATGCATCGCCGGCCTTGAAGGAGGGCTCTTTTTACACCTTTCTTGGACAACCCCATGTCATAGCGCTGCAGGAATACCTCAGGAGGAAGCTCATGTCACATCATGCACGTCCACGGCAGGAACAAGCGCGCAAACCGAACCGTGGAGGACCGCCACGGGTCCAGTTGATGTGGATTACATCTGTCGGCGAGTGGTGCGATAAAGGAAGTCTGAATTTCGCACCAGATCATACAGTTCCTCAGTGTTATAACAGTATTATAACCTAGAAAAGGTACTTAAATGACCTTCAGAAACACATAAAAATAATTTTAAGAAGTGGTTATTTTAAAATTCCAACTACTCTAGTAGGTATATGATCTTGATAATACTGAAAATTATAAAAGTTTTTGTACGTGTAATTTTCTTAAATATTTTTTTAATTTAGTGTTAACATTACATTAAAAAGGAGCCTTAGCACTAAATTATATGCACGCAAAATACCTTCTAACAATGGGTACCTAAATACTGTGCGCTAAACAATTTATATTGGATTTTATTCTATCAAAGGTTAAAGACATCTGAACTACGAATAAATAGGATTTTGGAGGTCGCCTCTTAATAATAATCTTGCTAAAGTATTCAAGGACGCAATATCATTATTTCATTAAGTTTTGCCATTCAATTTGCTTGAGAGTTCACTATTCAGAATAGTTTGTTTAGACTTTAATTTTTGAACTTGATTTTATTTATTCATCCAAATAAATAATTAAACTAGAAGTGTTTTTTTTTATATGACTGAAATAGCAAACGAGCATGCAGTCTACCTGCGCCCTGTAGTTCCGGAATCAGAATAGGGCTACGGCATCGCCTGCCTGTCGTAAGAGGCGACTAATTGGGGCTTCCGGGGTTGCGGGCGGCTAGAGTGGGATCTCAAACCGTTCGTTCAGGCGATCCCGGGAAGGACGGCGGTTTGTGTGGTCGTATACCGCCGTAAAGACTAGACGGGGCGGTGGGCCTATCCGCCCATCTGGGAGGAGCCCGATGGGGCAACACGCTGAGAGGATTCCGGCTGCGGTCCGTTGGAGGTCCCGGAGTCCTCTTTATAGTAGCGCCGAGGACCACCACCGGGGTGGTTTTAGTGCGGTAATAATCCCACATCACCCTGCGTCGCTCCAACGGCGTCGGATACTTTTGAAGGTTGCCCCCCTCGAAAACAAAAAAAAAAGCAGTTCGCCTGATGGTAGGTAAGTGGTGACTACCGCATATGGATATCTGTAAACAAATTCATAAACAACATTGATTCTATTCGAAGTCAATTACAGATGCGTCGCTACTCCCGAGGACTATGATGGTCGCCTCATGTAAAAGTGTGCCGGCAACTACACCCTTCCATCGAAACGCAAGAAATGTTTCACGCTAGAAATAGGCGTGGCGGTGGTACTTCCCGGTTGTATATATACAAACAAAAGTATTTTTCACAAATTTCTAAATAACCATTATTTTTCATCAAAAGTGTATTGGTAATGTAGGGGGTTGTAGGTTTGTTTCGAAAGGCAGAAAAAAATCTAAAGTAGGACTTTGTCTTAATTTTACGTTTCAGTGCAAACTGTGTACCAACCTACTATTAATGACGAAAAATATCTACTTAATATTCTTGAAAAACTATTACGTACATAAATTCTTATAAATATAAAAGTGAATTATAGAAGATCTCTCTTATTGTCGACATATTTGTAAAAGAAATTCAATTTCAAAGAAATTTAGTTTTGTCATCCACAAATAAAATTTAGTCACTGAAATTCTATGTATGTTACTGCGAGGTATTATTAAAAAATTAAGAGAAAATGTGATAAATTTAAAAATACCGATATAATTACGTAGATACATTCCAAAATATTAACAAATTACCCGCTGTTGCTAAGCTATTCTATGGGTTCTTGCTACCTAAAGGAGCCGATCACTATACTATATGCTCACCTATACTAAGAGACTCACGATTTACTAAAAATAGTCATAATAAATATACCCCAAAATTGTGAAAACGTGAGAGTAACATTCTACTTCCAAAAAATAGATTAAATGAAGGCACTAAACATTTCAGTATCTCATATAATTATTTATATTGGGCTTAGTTCTTTACCCCAAACTACACTTAAGTTGTCGGCCCAACGAAATTAGTACGACCCGGTTTACGTACACAAACATACAATAAAGGTAACTAGAGGTAGGCATTTCACAAGCTATCCTTTGACCAAGAGCGAGTATACGATATGCGATTAAATATTTAAACGCTTATACTATTAAGTTGGTGCTTATGATTAAAATCATGTTTATAAGTATCAAGCCGCGGTCCTATGATGCAAATTAACTCAATCTAGAGAATAAATTAATAGAGAAACAATAAAACACAGGCAATACAACAACATAGCATAAATGACATAGGTTATATCGGTCGTGAATAACACTTTTTGCCTTCTTTCCGTGTATGTCGTGGGTTTGACCAAAAAATATAATCCAGGTATGGATAGTTGCGCCTTTTTATGTAACATTTATACCTACAGCGGTCGCCAAAATGTATGTTAGGAACTATTGCCAAAACAGAGACCGACCTTACAGGAGATCTATCGGTTAGAGAAGACCTAGTGGAACACAAGCGTCCCTGTAGTTCCGGAATCAGAATAGGGCTCCGGTATCCGCTGCCTGACGTAAGATGCGACTAGAAAGGGCTTCCGGGGTTGCGGGTGGCTAGAGTGGAAGCTTAAACCGTCCAGCAATGCGATCCCGGGAAGGACAGCGGTACGTGTGGTCGCATACTGTCGTAAAGACTAGACGGAGCGGTGGGCCCAGCCGCCCATCTGGGAGGAGCCCGGTGGAGCAACGCGCTCAGAGGATTCGGGTTGCGTTCTTTGTAGCTTCGAGGACGGACACAGGGGTGGTTTTAGTGCGGTAATAATCCCACATACCCCGGCGTCGCACCCACGGCGTCGGGTACCTTTTGAAGGTTTTCTATTTGAAAATAAAAAAGAAGGGGACACCAGAACTAGAACTCAAACGTCTGTTGCATGGATTGATTATAAAAAACAGTACCGTACTGGGTAGTACAGCGCGAACTTTAATATTAGGGTCGTCTAAATTCATCTACCTCAAGTATGCTCATATTTTATCGCTTATCTTAATATTCGTATGTAGTAGCACAAACCTCTATAATTCATTCCTAACAACTAATGTGCCAGGATTAGCTCTTTAGTAACATATATGTGATGTGGATAATACTAATTTGACATGAATATATGAAATAGAGTAGCTTTGATACGGGTTGATAGAATATTTCCATGTAGTATGTCTTAATACTCTAGACATAAATAATATTAAAATAGTCCTTTTCTCCTCCTCCTTGCGTCGTTCCCCAATGCTGGGGGTCGTGACCTTGATCATGAGATGACCTTCTTCTCTACGATGTTTTTCCATCTTCTTCTGTTCTCGGCGACGTGTACGGCCTCGGAAACGTTCATACTGAGAGTGTTGCGGATTTGGTCAGACCAGCGCATAGGACTGCGTCCCCTTGGCCTCTTGCCATCAACTTTGCCAGTGACAATGAGCTTTTGGAGGTCGTGACCAGGTTTACGGGCTATGTGACCAAAGAACTCAAAGATCTTCCGTAGGCAGATGTTAGAAAGCCTCGGTTTCTTGGCTATCTTGAGTTCCTCTAGTACCGATTTGTTGGTCCTACGCGCTGTCCATGGAATGCGTAGTAGTTTCCGCCAGCACCACATCTCGAATGCATCGATACGTTTGCGATCCGCAGTCTTGAGAGTCCATGTCTCTGCACCGTATAAGAATATGGAGAACACTAAGCTGTTGACCAGTGCTATTTTTGTCTTATTGGTGATAATACGGTCCTTCCATATTCGATCCAACTGGGACATGGCGTTTTTTGACATCGCTATGCGCCTGCGGATTTCATCTTCGCATGAACCGGTGTTGCTGATAGTAGAGCCCAGGTAAATAAAGTTGTTTACAATTTCCAAATTGTGTGTCCCACTGAGCGTCAGCTTAGATGCACGGTCCACAACCATCACTTTGGTTTTCGAGCGATTTATGGAGAGTCCCAAATCATTGCTGTTACGTTCCATTTTATCAAACAGAGAGCACAGTTCCTTTTCGTCAGCTGCAAAGAGGATGGTGTCGTCGGCGTATCGGAGGTTTGTGATCTTGGTGCCGTTAATGTTTATGCCACCTTTCCAATCCTCGCAGGTTTGTCTGATAATATACTCTCCGTATATATTAAATAGGATGGGGGATAAAATACATCCTTGTCGTACTCCTTTACCGAGTGGGAACGATTTGGAGACCGTAGAATCAATCCTCACGGTTGCTTGGCTATTTAGGTAAAGGCCTTGCAGCAGCAGTATTAGGTGTTTAGGGACTCCCATAGTATTTAGCACCTCCCATAGGCGGTTCCAGTTCACGCAATCAAACGCTTTGTTGTAATCAATGAAGCACATCATGAAGGGCACATTGTATTCGTTAGCTTTTTCTATTAATTGCCTAACGTTCAGTATCTGCTCACGCGTTCCTTTCCCTTTTACGAATCCCGCCTGCTCCTGCGGGATTTGCCAATCCAGGTAGTGTCGAATACGGATATTTATGATTTGAAGCAAGATTTTGCTGGCGTGGGAAATCAGAGACAGCGTGCGGTAATTATCGCATTTTCTGGTGGAGCCCTTTTTGTGCAGTGGTAGTATAACAGATTTGGTCCAGTCACGCGGCCATTCTGTTGTGTACCATACACTACTGCAAATTTTGTGCAACATGTCGATGCCAGTATCACCAAGTGTCTTGAGAATTTCTGCCGTTATTTCATCAGGACCTGGAGCTTTTTTGTTTTTGAGGGCAGCTATTGCTGATTCTATTTCAGATCGAAGTATGGGGGGTTCCCGAACAAGGTCAGCTGGAACTTCAGGCGGATTAGTAGGTGTGTCGTAGTGCCTATAGAGATATTCACAGTATTCCCGCCATCTGTCAACTACTCTGTTTAGCTCATGTAGAGGCTTTCCATCTTTGTCTTCGATAAGCCATGACTTAGGTTTGAATTGTCTGGTGATAATACGAACTTTCTTAAAAAGGTCAGACGGTTGCATTTTGAGAGCATGCGACTCCACTTCACAGCATAGGTTGAGTATGAAGTTGTTCCTGTCTTGACGACTGCTTCGTTTTATGTCCTTGGATATGGTGGAATATTGTTCCATAACTTCGTTGTTCTGTAGCCCCTTACACTTTAGGTCTTTTCTGGTCTGTACCAGCTGCCAGGTTCTATCTGAGAGCCAAGTCTTATTTTTAGGTTCTGTGTGCTTTCGTTGATGTTGGTTCAGGCCATCGAAAATTGTAGTTTTAAGACTCTCCCATTGTTCGTTGGGGTGTTCGTTACCTTGCAATGTTGACTTTAGCTTTGTTTCGACATATTCTCTGAACAAAGGACGCATTAGCGGGTCTAGCTGTCTTGGTTTCAAGGTTGTCGTCTTTTTAATTCTTTTGAGGCGTAGAGCAAACCATGCCACTAGTAAATTGTGGTCGGATCCACATTCTGCACCTGGGAAGGTCTTAGTATTGCAGATAGAAGATTTCCACCGATTGTTAATGATAATGTAGTCGATCTGATTTCTGTAACGATCGCCGGGAGATCTCCAAGTGTACATTCGGCGAGGGTGATGTTGAAAAAACGTGTTCATAATGCTGAGTTTCCTATCTATGCACATCTCTAGCAACTTTTCACCCCGCTCGTTTCGCACCCCTAAGCCGAATTTACCCACTACATTTCTAATGTGGTCATCTTTTGATGTGGTTCCTATCTTCGCGTTCCAATCGCCTAGTATTATAGTAATTTCTCGATTAGGTATTGATTCGAGTGTGTCTGCAAGGGAGCTATAAAACTCTTCCAAACAGTTCTCGTCCGCTTGTGCAGTGGGTGCATAGATTTGCACTAAGTTGACTATGCAAGGCTTGGTGTTCAGCTTCAGCGTGATGATTCTATCTGTTACGGTGTTGTACCCAAGAACGTGTTTATTTATATGTGGTGGTACGATGAAAGCAACTCCGTTCCTGCTCTCGTCCTCTGGGCCAGAAAAATACATGGTATTCCCGGACCCTGTTTTGAAATACCCTTGGCCTCGCATGTGCGTCTCGCAAACGCCGAGAATTGAAATTTTATGTGTTGTCATTTCACTTTCCACAATGGTTAATTTTCCGTGGCCTAACAATCCTCTAACATTCCAGGTCCCTAGTCTATGACTGTTACGTATTGAGATATTTTTTGAGGGTTGTATTGTATCTCCACCCGAACATTTTCCTCCATCTATCGTCACGCAATAATTGTTGCTATTCGCATCGGTAGCCAATTTCACACCTAGTGGCCCGGATACCAGTAGGCGCCGAGCGTCAGTCGGATCGCATGACAAATCACATACTCTTGGGTTTACATTCATGATAGGTTTTCTTGGGAATTTAATCGTGGTGGGTTCCCGAGTCCTTCCACGTCAGTCTTTTAGAGGGGTATTTAGTTCCTCTTGGCCACTGATAGCCGCTCCGATAGGGATCACGGAGGATTCGGGTTATTTACCGCCGCCCGAGACTCGGCGTTGACATTTTACGGTTGGTCATGTCTTCTCCACACCATTCACATTCACATTGAATAATGTTGGTTTATTTTTTTATTATGAGTAGTAAGAAATAACTAAATGATATGTGGCTTATGTTAGTATATATGCATGTAAATTGCTTGGGCATGCACCACAGCACAAACGGCTAGAAGGATTGTTGCATGCGTCTTTGGATTTGACTTAGTTTGAAGTTTGAACAAGCTTTTATTTCATTTAGTCACCCGTCGCATCGGTCGAAATTCGACCGTAATTTAAATTAAAAAACTAAACTTCATATTGTCCAAAGTAGTAGGAATATTTCTCAAATTCAAATAAAATGTAATAATTGTTAAGTAATTTGGAACGCGCTCGTTAAATATAAAAAGAGATTTAATTATCTAAGCCGTATTTAAAAGCAATAGCGGTATTTTCACAAAGGCATCTGACATTTTTTACGTTATGTGTTTTCATAGTAAGACATTGAATGTTCCATTTCGTTTACTATGTATGTGTTTGTAACAAATGCATGGTAGTGTGTGTAATGTGTTTTTAGTGAATTTTATGTGTGATATATGCATTATTTAAAAAAATATTAACACTATGCACTCCGTCCTCACTACGTCCACTATAACCGTGCAAAATTTCATACTAATCCGTCGGCGGCATAATACTTAAAAATACGTCACAAGTTTTTGCTTCACGTATTAATATATTATAATGGACTAAAAAGAAAAAAAAACTGTCAAAGCCATCATTTTATTGCATGGTCTAATTTTCTATCATATAAAAGCTTGTCGCGAGATTGTCCACTTAATTCCACATAATTCTTATGACGTAGTCGGTTAAAGCTTTTTTTAAAAAAGCCTAAATTACAAAAAAGTACTGAATTCCTTTGCAAATAATGGATAAATGAAATTGCTCGGCTTCGTCTACAGAATGTGTAGAATGAACTTGCTCAATTTGTGGAACTAGCACAAAGTATAGGGAAGTAGTCGCCATTATTCAGGATAATGATAACTGGCGCAATGAAGCGAGAGAGCTCTGAACTCTGAAATGTCAACAAATTGTCGAGTAATTTATGTAAGTAAAATGTAATTTTATATAAAATTTATTATGAGTTCTTTTTCATGTAATTGAAGTGGCTAACGAGGCTTAAATTTAAGGTAAAATAATATCCTTTACGATTTGACTCCGAAAGTACTACCGCCACGCCTATTTCTGTTTCATGTTGAGCGTTGCTATGCTCTGGTTTGAAGGGTAAAGAATATGTAAATAACGTAATTATCCGAGACTGCGGTCGTTGAGGTCCGGGCGAAAACGTTACTCATGACGTCATGACTTACGCTCACGCGAAGCTCACGACGACCCATCTAATACGGTGGGTCCACTAGAGATTACGTCTACCGCTCACAAGCTAGTGGAACGGGAAATACTGCGGTCTTGAACGAGAGCGTTGTGAACGCCTACTGGAACGCACTCATAGTAGCATCGTTATCTATCAATCTCAGTTAAGCCTCTAATTTTATATGAGGTTGGACCATCAGATGTACTCATTTGATGCCATTAATGCCTCACTGCTGGGCACGGGTCTTTTCTGAGAATGAGAGAGTTTTAGGCCATAGCCCACCGCGCTGGCCAAGTGCGAATTGGTGGAATTCACACACCTCCGAGAACTTTTTTTTAAACAACTCTCGGGTGTGTAGATTTCCTCACGATGCTTTCCTTTACCGAAAAGCAGTAATAATTAATTTCTGATACTCATTCATACATAAACTACTGATAAGCTATAATCGATATTTAATCACAATTTATGACCAGGACTAACACATAATACTTTCTACAGTAACGTAATCCAATCAGGTAGAACCGCATATAAAAATCTAGCTCAATAAGTTTTAAATGAAATCTTGAATTAATAGAAAATTAATTTGCATAGAACAATATCTCCTGCAATTTATGCAATGATACTTCAGTGTTACGAAATCAGGTATATAGAGCGGAAACCCAAATCTCCACGTTACGAAGTTACATTCATATTAAAATATAAATTATTTTAACGTCTTGTGGGATAGTATACCTGTAAATTCTAAGTAGCGTGTGTTATTGGACATAAATAGCACCACAGCCTCTCTTCACGTGCATGTTGTAGGAAGCAACTAAAGGACTAAATTCAGGGCATCTGGACCCACCGCTCCGTCTAGTCTTTACGACGGTATGTGACCACACGTACCACCACCCTTCCTGGGGATCGCCTGGCTGGACGGTTCAAGCACCGACTCTAGCCCCTCTTAGACGCCTTTTACGACAGGCAGGGATACCGTAGCCCTATTCTGATCCCGGAACTACAGGGAGACGAACTATGAACCTCGTGTAGGTTCATAGGCGCGTCATGTCAGGCGCGGTGACTGTTGGCATAAAACCACATTGGAGTCAACTAATTTCCAGACGTGGACCTCAAGAGACTGATGGATACATCGTTGGAAGTTCACAGTTATGTTTTTAAGGTATGTGGAACTGAATTTGTATTTGTTATTTGTGAGATCGAATATATTTCTTTCTAAAGACATCCAAAGGTGATAAAATAATAACAAGTTGAATGTGATTACATACCTCATTAACGCGTAGTAGTTATTCGCTGTTCTGTTCATTTAGAAAAAAAATCTTTTGAATATACTATTTAAAAACATGACCACTTACCATCTATAACAATAAAATAGCTAATTATATCTATAGGACGCTGTAGGCCATTAGTCCTTTCACAGTACAATCCCTGCATTTAATAGAAAATAGAAAAAACAAAAAAGAGCAAAATGGAAAACGTAGTAGGAATAATATAAATTATTTCAAACTCGAACAACTTCAGCCATTCTTGCTAAGAATACCCAAGATAAATAAACCATGCTTCAAAGAGTACAAACTGAAACGTTGCAAATGAAAAAGGGTACCTCAGAGAGGATAGTTCAATTTCATTACTGTTTTTCTTGTTTCTCACAGAGTAAATTATTCAACTCGGCTTAAAATGACGATTCTCCAGTCCGAAGAATAGGTTTTACTCTATTTTTTCTTAATGAGTACCATCCATCCATTCATCAGCTCTTTGATGTCCACTGCTGGTCATAGGCCTCCCCTAAATGGCGCCACTCCAACCGGTCCTGTGCCCTCTGAATCCAACGGTTTCCCGCTGTCTTCTCCTTTCTGTGCTCCTTTTGCCTAAACGTGGTCGCCACTCGAGGACCTTTCTTCTCCATCAATTAACGGTCCTTCGAGCAATGTGGCCGGCCCACTACCACTTCAGCTTGCTGATTTTAGAGCTATGTCGGTAACCTTCGTTCGTCTACGGCTTTCATCGTTGCGAATCATATCTCGTAGCAAATTCCGAGCATAGTCCTCTCCATAGCAGGCTGAGCGACTCTGAGCCTTCGAATGCGGCTTTTAGTGAAGGACCACGTTTCACGTTTACGAAAGAGGAAACTAGACGTAGCCTAGATAGTTTAACTCTAACTGCTTATCATAGTTTTTGTTTCTCTCTGCCACTGCATTTCCACTACGATACGTGCAACTGGCTTTAAAATCCGAAGTAAAGAAATGAAAATCGTGTAATACGAATACCCGTTACGTATTAAAAAAAGAACTGATTTTGGCAAAGAAAAAAAAAAGTATTCATAAAGTAGATATCAATATAATATGAAAGCATTTTATTATAAAACTAACTCAAACCTATTATTATAATCACATTCTGAATCGAGCTAACGATGTCAAAACAAGTCGTTTAATATACTTTGATTGAATTTGAAGAGACAAATGAATATTGATTTATTCGAAAACTATCGGAAAATTTGAATATAAGTTCACAGTAATACAATTTCTGCTGTGGAGACAAATTGATTGACGAAGTGAACTTTAGATGTTTTACCAGAAAGATGATAAGTTATACGTGGGTTACTTCTCTAGTATTGATATGTGTTAGAAAACTTTTATGTTATTATTTTGACGATATTTTGTTGAAAAAAATGTACCATCGACCGCTTGCGACACGGGGCACGGGGATTAAGTAATTAAGTGAAGTGAAATTAATTAATTAAGTGAAGCCGGGAAGTTAAAGAACCAAGAACTACCGCATTTCATTCAGGTTCATACGTTATTTTAATTTTGAAGTAGCAAGAACTTCCACGCTGAGTTTCGACTTATTTATAAGCATCATTTGAAGAAGCCATGTAAGAAGTCTTAACTCCATCCCCATACAGAAACTCTCAAATCTCTAGATTATCTACAGATTAAGTATTTTTAAACGCGGGTGTCACCGCGAGAACTGTTAGCCATGATTAACATTTCATTACAGGTGGCATTCGGAGATTGCGTGTCACAATTATTGAACTACTGAACTTTGAGTATGACACAATAATATAGTCTTGAGTGGACAACTTAGCACCTGCAGTCAACCTCATGTTCGCAATTAGATCGTATTTCGATTGATTACTGGTGGCCATGACGAAAGCATATACGGTTAGAATTATGTTGTAATTGCCATGCTTCGTTGTGCGTGTTGGTGACCGCAATATTTGCAATTAATATAGGTATGTATAAGTACACATAATATGCACATACATATATGTATATATATTTCGGAGTATCATGAATGCGACTACGGATGTAGTAGTAGTACGAGATACCCATACGAGTTGAAACTCCAATGCCTTGGAGTTTTCTTGCTTACCACTCAATGCGGCAATTAAGCTATTAAGTTCTTCCATTTTCTTAACAAAATATATTTAAGATACGTGTAACCTCAATCATATTGCTATTTGCGTTTCCACGTTATATCATACACGAAATGGAACAATAAAATACGAAAGTGCTGTATAATGTTTCTATATTTTGTTGTCTGAATAGTGCAGCCATTCCGTTTAAACTGAATAATAAAAAGATCCATCTTCCGAGATTTTAAACAATGTAGAAATATTGTTGGGTTTCCTCGCGTCCGCTCACGTACGCTAAGCTGACTAAAAACGTTCACGTTTCTAACAAATTGTGCAATAAAGATAAAATATTTAAACTGAAATATCATATTTTATCATTTCAATACGATGCGGTGCGAAATTCCGAGTTTCGCTCTGTACTCGTTCGGAAATTGCCTGAATGAATCCGTTTAGAAATAAAATAGAATATTTAAACGCGTATTTTGACTTACATTTTAATCGTGGAATGGTTTCTTGTTTTTAAAATCTGTTTGTTCAATATATATTTGCATTTGGGTTTTTAAAAGTTTGGATATGTTGTTTTGGTTGCTTTTTTGTGTACTCTAATAATATAAAATCAAAATCCACTGAGAACAATCTATTTTATTTTTATATTTTGAAAGTGGTAGAACTCTTTTAGCGGTACCTCGGTCAAATTGATTTCTACCTAATAGTAGTGTCTAGTAGTGCCGTGTCCTGGATTAAAGCGGTAGCAATCCACCTGTAGGGTGGTAGGATCCTTGATGAACCTAGGAGACTAGAACCTTTGATAGGATCTTATTTCATATCCATAACAAGCTGGCAAGTTTACAATCGCTGTAATTGCTATGCTTGGGATATACATAGTTATAGTCACGGTAGGTAAACTTTGTACAATTAATTATACAGCATTACTTGAATATTTAATCTCATATTTGTTTCCTTTTGCATCATGACAAATAAAGAAATAATATTGTAACCTTTTTTTAAAGGTTAGAAATATTTCATTAGTAGAATAGTGTAATTGGAAAGAAGAGAAATACTATTCTAAGCCTTATAAAATTCAAAGTCATAGTACGAAAAGATTACGTATTAATAAGAACAAGAGAATAAATGTGGAAACTCAAATAATGGGCAGATCGTAACTCAAGGGGCACACTCGAGTGTAGTGCGCGGTATGACAAACGTCTGCCGAGATAGGCGTTTCTTATATTCATTCCTCGGTTATCGTTACGACCGATCATGTTCCTTGCGTGTTTCTTCGTGCTGCTTATTTATTGAACATTATTGTTCTAGCTATAATATGAATTTATGACTACCTATACTTAAGCTCTCAGCATACCTTGTATTTTATTTTCATAAAGAATTAAATACTTTGGCTGTACGTAACCGCAGTAGATAAAATTTGCAGAATTATGCTGCATTACATAATATTTAATCCCTCATTTTTCCCCGTTCACATCCTTAAAAATAAAAGAAATACTATTCTAAGCTTTAAAAAATACAAAGTCGTAGTACGAAAAGATTACATATTATTAAGAACAAGAAAATAAATGTGGAAACTCAAACAATGGGCGGATCGTAACTCAAGGGGCACACTCGAGTGTAGTGCGCGGTATGACAAACGTCTGCCGAGATAGGCGTTTCTTATATTCATTCCTCGGTTATCGTTACGACCGATCATGTTCCTTGCGTGTTTCTTCGTGCTGCTTATTTATTGAACATTATTGTTCTAGCGATAATATGAAGCTATGACTGCTTGAACTCAAATGCGTGCATGTTGTAGGCATACCTTGTATTTTACTGAAAAAAAAAGGTCTAATTATGGTTGAATTGGATATCACCATTATTATGATTTTAGGAAAACGTAGCAAAGGGGGAAGAAAATAATTCCATGATTTCTAGAAAAAAAAACAATTAAACGTTAAAGTAACCTCTTGCTACGAATTCAATCACATGGCAGTTATTAACAAAAAGGGTTTGGGACTAGTGTAACGTAAGGATTGCCTTTTTATCTATTTATTATTTTAAGTCCACCGTAGTAATAATTGTAGGCTTGGGCCTTCTTCGTCCCTGTAGCCTCGGGGTCAGAATAGGGCTACGGTATCCCCTGCCTGTCGTAAGAGGCGACTAAAAGGGGCTTCCGGGGTTGCAGACGGCTAGAGTGGGAGCTCGAACCGTTCGGTCAGGCAATCCCGGGAAGGACGGCGGTATGTGTGGTCGCATACCGTCGTAAAGACTAGACGGAGCGGTGGGCCCAGCCGCCCATCTGGGAGGAGCCCTATGGGGCAGCGCGCTCGGAGGATTCCGGTTGAAGTCGTTTCGAGATCCCGGAGTCCTCCTTTTCAGCGCCGAGGACGGCCACCGGGGGGGTTTTAGTGCGGTAAAAATCCCACATAACCCTGCGTCGCTCCCACGGCGTCGGGTACCTTTGGAAGGTTTCCCCCTCCAAAACAAAAAAAAAGGCTTGGGCCTTCTTTAGTCAAAGAAGAGAATTGCTGTTGCTACTACCCACAACCATATGAGTTGAAGAATGCAATAAATTCATAAGTTAGGGCGACGCCGACGTCTGGAGTAAGGACTTTTTTATCTTTTAGATTTAATCACTTGTTCATCATTCATCTTTAGCATTTTGAAGTCAACTGATAGGTATAGGCTCCCATTAATATCATTTTTGCTAATAATTACCGCAACTGGAAAGCATGTTGGTGACCTCAGTAGTGGTTCACGTTACACACTAAGTCGCTGCAACCCATGCCCTTTATTCTGTCCCTTAGTTACATTTTAGAATATATTTAGAAAGAAAAAGAGTAGTGTTGTTTGGGATTAACAGCACTAGACATGTCTTTTGCTTCCAAATTGTTGACAAAGTTTAATATAGTGGCCCTTCTATAATCAAACCCTGAAACCAGGAAATCTATTAAACTAACCACTGAGAGCTTGACCAAGTTAGACAAGCTTCAGTATTATAACGGTGCGGAGTGAGCTAACAATTTCAAATTCAAGTCACTTGCTATGCAAAGTAGTCTGGTAACGAATGAAAACTGACTTCAGAATGGTATGCACTTAGAACAAAGTTACAGCTGATGTTTAGTCTGCTTGATTGAGTTCAAATGTTGTTTGATTTACAGAGAAGTAGCTTGTTACAAACTTATGCCTTAAATTTGCAATCGTGCCTCGCTCACGTTTCACGTTTATGTAATCACTAGTTGATCAGCTTTGCCCGCGTTAATAAAATCGATTGTTCTGTGGGAATAATATATTTTTCCACAATAAGAATTAGCCTATATGTTGATCCAGAGTGTCAGCTAACTCCCTACCAAGTTTTATATATATTATGTAAATCGTTTCAGCGGTTTACTCGTGAAGAAGTAACAAAAACTCACAAACTTTCGCCTTTATAATATTATAAGTAATAACTACATAAGTATAAGTGTGATTATTATAAAGGCGAAAGTATTAGTATATTAGTATTAGTAAATTGCTATGAAAAATACAAGTATGATTATTAGTATAAGTATGATTCTTTTAGTTTCCTGATATTTACCTATCATCTCTATCACAGTCACTATCATCTTTTGGAAAGAAATGTAAGTTGTTATTAATTAAAACTGTTTTGTTTTACATATGTCCATTTGTGTATTTGTCTTAATGTGTGTCTATAGTGTGGAGCCATTCTTATAGCCCCATACTTTGATATTATACACTACGTTATACAGATTTTGTAAGTAAATTCCAACGAAGATATTCTTGAGCAAACTTCATTGTATGTGTATTAAGACAACATATATAAGGTAATATAAGAAAATAGTTGCTCAAGCATCAGTGTGATAATAGAATTAATTGTCGTAGGAAGAGAACTTAAGCGAGGGATAGCTGAGACTGGCAGGGCATTAACACTTAACTTCGTAAATAAGGATAAGCCGACACCTTAAGAAATCACCCCGATTAGTTAGCTAACACTAAGCTGGCATGATCATCTAATACTTACAGGGTTAGTAGTAAAGGATAGGAGCTTTCGAATATTTGTATCATAGTTGTTATTTTTGTTTATTTAAAGAGCAAAGGCTTTTTTATCTTTTTTTTTTCTTTTCCGGGGGGGAAACTTTCAAAAAGTACCCGACGTCGTGTGAGCGACGCGGGTTATGTGGGATTTTTACCGCAATAAAAGGGTGGCCGACCTCGGTGCTGCGTAGCGGACTCCGGGTACTCCAACGGACCGCCGCCGGTATCCTCTCAGCCTGTTGCCCCATCGGGCTCTTCCCTGATGGGCGTGAACCGATCACCGCACCTTCTAGTCTTTACGGCAGCAAGCAACCACACATGCCGCAGTCCTTCCCGGGGTCGCTTGGCCGTACGGTTCGAGCTCCCACTCTTCCCGCCCGCAACCCCCGAAGTCCCTTTTAGTCACCTCTTACGACAGGCAGAGGGTACCGTAGCCCTATTCTGGTCCTGGAACAACAGGGACAAAAGAGCAATATCCTGCGATTCGAGTATTGGTCGTTTATTATCCATAGTAGTAGTACATTTTGACATATTTTTCCTTTTACTAGTTTAATACCCAAGTAGAACACATGGGTATTAAACTAGTTTATATTTGACAATCAGGATACCGGCCCGACACGCAAAGAGTTCCAGGTTCCATTCATGGACAGACATCGGACATCTGAATATTTAATTTAGGTTTCTGTTTCGGATATGGTTGTTTGTGTTTTGTTTTTTATAAGTGAGCAGTCTTAAATCCTGGTTTGAAACTATAAGTGTAGAAAGTTTTTATGTTGAAATATATGTTGTTGTGTATCGATTACATATCTAATAAACTTGATATAAAACACCAGGTAATGATTAGACATAAAATATCCCACAAAAGATCTAAAATGCAAAATGTGATATCCATTTTTGGTAAGTACAGCTGCACAAAATAACAAGAATCGAATGCGGAAAAACATTTCATTATACCTATACCTAAATTACTAAATTCTATAATTTGCTTTTGCCTATCAGTGCTAGTACGCTTGTTTGTCATGTAACATAGTAGTAGGTACTTGTACTTACCAGTAATCAAATACAGATCCCCAGTGCAGAGCCCATAACTACTGCGACAATTGGCCATCAATTGGTCGTTAATGTTCTGGGCTACTAGCAAATTGGATCGTCCGGTGTTGACCAGAAACTAATTCATTGTAGCTTGGTCTATGTGGCTGTGTTGAGATATGTTCTTTGTGGCATGTTCTGGTGATATATGTATTTTGAGTATATAGCATGAAAATCAAATGGACTTAGTACGAAACACTGTGTTCACATTTTGGTGTGATTTTACGGTTTGAGGTCACTGATTTTTGAATCATATTAAAACCATCGTGTACCAGAGTATTGTCTCTAGTAAACATGAAGGAATTTATATGTATATATTTTCACTATTGAGATATAGGTGAAAATACCACCACAATAGATAATATACAACTTTACATTAGTGCTAATTCCCAGTTATGATTGTCTATTTCATGTGGGTAATGTTTGAAATGTCAAGTTTTGATTTTATCATTTTATTTCTTGAAGTATTTTGAATATATTGGACAGATGTTGAATGGATTTTACGGATGCTTGCCGTCTTGTTTTAGTAATTTGGATCCAAGAATATGTAATCAACTTCAATTTGCCTTGCTATTCAATGAAGTAACGATGCCAGCATTCTGGGAACTCATCCTAGAGACAGTAATTTGGATGCAGCTTTTTATATTAAATTTGGCAATTACGTTCTTTTTGAATTTAAGTTTTTCTTTTTGTCATATTAAATTTAATAAAGATAATACATACTTCAATTTCAGGTTAGTAAATTATGGAAATAAATAACGTGAACAACATTAAAAATAATTAATACAAATATTTTCGAAACTATAGCTCTACGTTAGTAACATGGACACAACGACGGAATGGAAATCATGGAAACGCCCAAAACCCAGAACAGTTGGTTTTGCCAGAGTACGATCTGAGAACCCATTGCTTATCACATTGACCGTTGCACGAAGCGGGTCATCCCAAAATGATTACTTCGTTCTTATGTGTTTCAATATATCAGCTTATACATATTTATTTCATTATTTCAAGTAACATTAATCTGCAAAGAGAAAACAATGTCTCCCCATAGTTAACACAAAGCAAACGTGTTTAATCATATAATGTATAATTAATGATGAACAATTAAATTTAGTATGAACGTCGATAATATCAAGAATACAAAACACTGTCTGTTTCGTATTTAAACAAGCATTTGTTGTCTAAAGTAGGTCAAATTAAGGTCGAAGTAAAACGCGTAGAAAGCTTTGTTCGTGCGAGCCTTCCTAATTTTCGTAAAACGTCACCCATTGTCAAGATATGAATAAAATGGGTGTAATTATCCAGTGATTAGAGGCTATTATCCTGTTTATTTAAACAATGTGTTTGCGTGTGTATTGTTTAAAATTCATTGTTGAAACTGCCTGTGGTTTAAAATATATTTTATTTACTGGTTTGGTACTTTTTATTTAATGCGTATTGGTACATTATTTCGTTTTATTTAAGTTTAGGTACAACTTAAATGACATGGAAGTTAGAATCTAACTTTATATAATTTAGTGAGAAGCCATGAATCATGTCTAAATAGGTGAGCGTGGTTTGTAGATGTTAGAATCTAATGTGATTCAGTTTCGAGGGCATAGAAGTGTTAAAAAGAGCTGTGTGATTGTCAGAAGATTGTGGTTAGAAAGACAAAGGCATTTCAGCTTAGTACTCATGGGTAGCGACGTATCTGTGTTTGACCATAGGTAAAACTCTGATCTTATTTGTCGTTGATTTGAGATATTCATGGGCGGCTGTGACCACTAACTATCAGATGGACATGCTCATTTGATACTTCCAAAATATAAAACTATGAGAGTAATTTCAAAAGGAATTAGACCCGCTCCTTAGGTGATTAAATGAAATTATGCCCCTTAAATATACGATCGTGTTATAAGCGCTTTATTAAACTACTAGCTGTACCCGCGGCTTTGCCCGCGTGCAAATCAACGTGTCACAAAGTTTTTCCCGTGCACATCTCGACACCGTGGGAATTCTATGATAAAAAGTAGTAACATTAAAATCGGTTTGGCCGCTCAAGGATTATCTGGTCAAACACAGAGTGAAAAAACGAATTTAAAGTGTGTATTTGTGGGTAGGAACGTATTGTTATGTATTTTTTTTTAATTAGACGAATTCTAATGTTGTAAACCGCTTTTTTGAACCAATTTACATTCTTAGTGGTCTGATTCACAATATCGGGATACTTTTTTTCAATCAACTCCTCCACATTTAACGTATCGATTATAAAGATACAACCAAAACGTATCGATTATAAAGATTGATTTGAACTTTTCCGAATTGGAAAATACTATTTGAAGTAATTTTGGCGGATTCAAATTTCTAAGTAAGATTATAGGTAAACCTACTTTTATTATTAATTTGTGTTCAGGAGTTCCGGAAGGCATTAAGGAATTCAAAAATTCTGTTGGATAATGTACTGCTTCCTCCATCTCAATGACTGTGTCTACCGAATAGTAGATCTGTGACGCTGCTTTAAATTTTGAAAAAAAATAAATCATTTATTTTATCGACACGTTCCTTTGGTGGGTGGGTATATAGCTGTCTTTTGGAACCAATTTATAGTGTTATTGGTTGTATTAACAATATTGGGATATACTTTTTCAACCAACTCCTCCACATTTAAACAAAGACGTATCGATATAAAGATTGATTTTAACTTTTCCGGATAATAGTGCTTTGTAGCACTATTATCTACTTGAAGTAAATCATTAGAAAATTGGAATATCACTGAACAGCGACATATATTCTAAGTTCATATTTTGTTTCATGTGGCCAGAGATAAGATCTTTTAAGAGGTGTATCGGGCTATTTGTGTGCATAGATCCCGCATTGTTCTTTGTAAAGCAGAAGACATAATCAAAACACTTTTACAATTCATACGAACAGGGCGCACCCGCTCGCAGGGCGCTACCCAAGCGCTACCGCACCCTACTCACTTATTTTTTATGTTTTCTTTTATGTTCCAACCTAACCTAACCCATCCTGTTTAAAAAGCTACAGCTAAATCCAACTCTTAACAATAACATGACAATACTCCTGCACTTTTAGGATTCAAAGTGACACTTTTCATCATAATGGTCTCTCAGGAACGGGTTGTAATGTATTGTAATCAATAAGTACCAAACTCATACGGCTTAAGTAGGTTGTGTACTTAGATTATCAGGGTTGATGAATTGAAGTTTAATTTATTAATCCCATTTCAGTTTAATGAGCTGCCATTAAACTTATAATATATACTAAAAACAACCATATGCATTATGTGACTACCTTTTATAATTTAGGCTTGCACTATCCCGCATCATCAGGGAGGAGTTGAAGGTAAAAAAAAATATCCCGTCTCTTTGCTTCGTATTCTTATTACTTATACGTAAGCACTTGCGAGCCAACTTCTATAGTTTGGGCTTGCAGTACCCTGCATCATCAGGGCTGAGGAGTTTAAGATCGAAATTTTCATCATGTGTTTTTGCTGAGTAATTATATTACATACCCGAAAGCATTAAATGGCCAACTCCTATGGCTTAGGCTTGCAGTACCCTGCATCATCAGCCTTGAAGAGTTGAAGATCGAAATTTTCATCATGTGTCTTTGCTTAGTAATTATATTACATACCCGAAAGCACTAAATAGCTAACTTCAATGGCTTAGGCTTGAAGCACCCCTACATCATCAGGGTTGAGGAGTTAAAAGTCAAAATTTTCATCATGTGTCTTTGCTTAGTAATTATATTAAATACCTGAAAGCACCAAATGCCCATCTCGTATAGTTTAGGTTAGCAGCATCCTGCATCATCAGGGGTGAGGAGTTGAAGGTCGAAATTTTCATTTTGTGTCTTTGCTTAATAATCATATTACATACCCGAAAGCACCAAATGGCCATCTCCTATGGCTTAGGCTTGAAGTAACCCTGCATCATCAGGGTTGAGGAGTTGAAGGTCAACATTTTTACCGTGTATCTTTGCTTGGTATTTTTATTACATAACTGTAAGTACCAAATAGCCAACTCTTACGGTTTAGTCTTGAAATACCCTTACATCATCAGGGTTGAGGAGTTGAAGATCAAATTTTTGTCCCATTAATTTGTTTAACAATCTTATTATATATCCATAAAAAACAAATTGACTTACTTCTACGGTTCAGGCTAGCATTACTCCTGCATCATCAGGATTAAAGAGTTGAAGGTCAATTTTTTTAGGAAATATCTGCTTAGTAATCTCATTCTACATTCAACCCAATTGGACTCCTACAGCTTAGGTTTGGCCGAGTATCGCTAATTTCGTTAATTTGCTTCAAAGAAATGGATCCTATGATCAGAACCGTATCAAACTTATCAGAGTACCCTTGAAGTACATTCTTTCAAATAAAAGAAAAATCATCAAAATCGGTTGGCGGGAAATTGAGTTATTCATCTATTTATCGCGCACATCGTTAATGCAAATATCAGACTTATGCGCTTTTCTTATGGATGCCACTGTCAAAAGTGAACTAAAAATTAATGGGACCCCATGACACGCACTACCTTTCAAATGAAAAAAAAAAAATCATCCAAATCCGTTCACCCAGTGCAGAGAAATCGAGTAACAAATATAAAATAAAAAAAAAAACAGACGAATTGATAACCTTCTCCTTTTTGAAAGTCGGTTTAAAACTATGTTTTAACATAAAAATCAAAGCAAAATACTAAATTTTATTGAGGTGGCCTCAAAATTGACTGACTTTCATACAAACTTACATCTCCTATTTGTGTTAAATTGGGGGGGGGGGGATAGAAAATTCATTCATAATTGACGTCTACGTCATAAAAAGAACCCCTAGCAAAAATCATATTCATATCTTTAGCAGTTTAGGCTCTACGATGTTTATTCAATAGATGAGTGAGAGAGCATCCTTTCGTTTTTATATTAAGTATATATAGATATAGATATATAGATTTGTATAGTATCAAACAACATAGGTACATACATAACCAATAAAAATACATAACAAAGGAATACATTTTACAGACCATAACATGTTTAGTTTCAACCAATTCAACTATGCAGTTACTTATCTTATTAACACTTATCGAACACAGAATAAATACTGCGTAGTTTAAAATTGACATAACTTTTTTATTTATAAACCGATTTACATAAAATAAACACTAAATGTTAAGTGAAGTTTCCCACAACACAGCGGTGAAAATTATTTTCAAATTGGATAAGCCGTTTCTGAGATTAGCGTTTTCAAACACACAGACAAACAGACAAACAGACAAACAGACAAACAGACAAGATTTCTAAAAACCATTATTTTGGGTTCTATATCCTATTAAAGACCTCTAGAAATGGTTTTCACCTAAATTTATTCCATGTACAGACAGCGACCTCTTACAGATTTATTATAGTATAGACTAGCTGTACCCGCGGCTTTGCCCGCGTGCAAATCAACGTGTCACAAAGTTTTTCCCGTGCACATCTCGACACCGTGGGAATTCTATGATAAAAAGTAGTAACATTAAAATCGGTTTGGCCGCTCAAGGATTATCTGGTCAAACACAGAGTGAAAAAACGAATTTAAAGTGTGTATTTGTGGGTAGGAACGTATTGTTATGTATTTTTTTTTAATTAGACGAATTCTAATGTTGTAAACCGCTTTTTTGAACCAATTTACATTCTTAGTGGTCTGATTCACAATATCGGGATACTTTTTTTCAATCAACTCCTCCACATTTAACGTATCGATTATAAAGATACAACCAAAACGTATCGATTATAAAGATTGATTTGAACTTTTCCGAATTGGAAAATACTATTTGAAGTAATTTTGGCGGATTCAAATTTCTAAGTAAGATTATAGGTAAACCTACTTTTATTATTAACTAGCTGTACCCGCGGCTTTGCCCGCGTGCAAATCAACGTGTCACAAAGTTTTTCCCGTGCACATCTCGACACCGTGGGAATTCTATGATAAAAAGTAGTAACATTAAAATCGGTTTGGCCGCTCAAGGATTATCTGGTCAAACACAGAGTGAAAAAACGAATTTAAAGTGTGTATTTGTGGGTAGGAACGTATTGTTATGTATTTTTTTTTAATTAGACGAATTCTAATGTTGTAAACCGCTTTTTTGAACCAATTTACATTCTTAGTGGTCTGATTCACAATATCGGGATACTTTTTTTCAATCAACTCCTCCACATTTAACGTATCGATTATAAAGATACAACCAAAACGTATCGATTATAATGATTGATTTGAACTTTTCCGAATTGGAAAATACTATTTGAAGTAATTTTGGCGGATTCAAATTTCTAAGTAAGATTATAGGTAAACCTACTTTTATTATTAATTTGTGTTCAGGAGTTCCGGAAGGCATTAAGGAATTCAAAAATTCTGTTGGATAATGTACTGCTTCCTCCATCTCAATGACTGTGTCTACCGAATAGTAGATCTGTGACGCTGCTTTAAATTTTGAAAAAAAATAAATCATTTATTTTATCGACACGTTCCTTTGGTGGGTGGGTATATAGCTGTCTTTTGGAACCAATTTATAGTGTTATTGGTTGTATTAACAATATTGGGATATACTTTTTCAACCAACTCCTCCACATTTAAACAAAGACGTATCGATATAAAGATTGATTTTAACTTTTCCGGATAATAGTGCTTTGTAGCACTATTATCTACTTGAAGTAAATCATTAGAAAATTGGAATATCACTGAACAGCGACATATATTCTAAGTTCATATTTTGTTTCATGTGACCAGAGATAAGATCTTTTAAGAGGTGTATCGGGCTATTTGTGTGCATAGATCCCGCATTGTTCTTTGTAAAGCAGAAGACATAATCAAAACACTTTTACAATTCATACGAACAGGGCGCACCCGCTCGCAGGGCGCTACCCAAGCGCTACCGCACCCTACTCACTTATTTTTTATGTTTTCTTTTATGTTCCAACCTAACCTAACCCATCCTGTTTAAAAAGCTACAGCTAAATCCAACTCTTAACAATAACATGACAATACTCCTGCACTTTTAGGATTCAAAGTGACACTTTTCATCATAATGGTCTCTCAGGAACGGGTTGTAATGTATTGTAATCAATAAGTACCAAACTCATACGGCTTAAGTAGGTTGTGTACTTAGATTATCAGGGTTGATGAATTGAAGTTTAATTTATTAATCCCATTTCAGTTTAATGAGCTGCCATTAAACTTATAATATATACTAAAAACAACCATATGCATTATGTGACTACCTTTTATAATTTAGGCTTGCACTATCCCGCATCATCAGGGAGGAGTTGAAGGTAAAAAAAAATATCCCGTCTCTTTGCTTCGTATTCTTATTACTTATACGTAAGCACTTGCGAGCCAACTTCTATAGTTTGGGCTTGCAGTACCCTGCATCATCAGGGCTGAGGAGTTTAAGATCGAAATTTTCATCATGTGTTTTTGCTGAGTAATTATATTACATACCCGAAAGCATTAAATGGCCAACTCCTATGGCTTAGGCTTGCAGTACCCTGCATCATCAGCCTTGAAGAGTTGAAGATCGAAATTTTCATCATGTGTCTTTGCTTAGTAATTATATTACATACCCGAAAGCACTAAATAGCTAACTTCAATGGCTTAGGCTTGAAGCACCCCTACATCATCAGGGTTGAGGAGTTAAAAGTCAAAATTTTCATCATGTGTCTTTGCTTAGTAATTATATTAAATACCTGAAAGCACCAAATGCCCATCTCGTATAGTTTAGGTTAGCAGCATCCTGCATCATCAGGGGTGAGGAGTTGAAGGTCGAAATTTTCATTTTGTGTCTTTGCTTAATAATCATATTACATACCCGAAAGCACCAAATGGCCATCTCCTATGGCTTAGGCTTGAAGTAACCCTGCATCATCAGGGTTGAGGAGTTGAAGGTCAACATTTTTACCGTGTATCTTTGCTTGGTATTTTTATTACATAACTGTAAGTACCAAATAGCCAACTCTTACGGTTTAGTCTTGAAATACCCTTACATCATCAGGGTTGAGGAGTTGAAGATCAAATTTTTGTCCCATTAATTTGTTTAACAATCTTATTATATATCCATAAAAAACAAATTGACTTACTTCTACGGTTCAGGCTAGCATTACTCCTGCATCATCAGGATTAAAGAGTTGAAGGTCAATTTTTTTAGGAAATATCTGCTTAGTAATCTCATTCTACATTCAACCCAATTGGACTCCTACAGCTTAGGTTTGGCCGAGTATCGCTAATTTCGTTAATTTGCTTCAAAGAAATGGATCCTATGATCAGAACCGTATCAAACTTATCAGAGTACCCTTGAAGTACATTCTTTCAAATAAAAGAAAAATCATCAAAATCGGTTGGCGGGAAATTGAGTTATTCATCTATTTATCGCGCACATCGTTAATGCAAATATCAGACTTATGCGCTTTTCTTATGGATGCCACTGTCAAAAGTGAACTAAAAATTAATGGGACCCCATGACACGCACTACCTTTCAAATGAAAAAAAAAAATCATCCAAATCCGTTCACCCAGTGCAGAGAAATCGAGTAACAAATATAAAATAAAAAAAAAAACAGACGAATTGATAACCTTCTCCTTTTTGAAAGTCGGTTTAAAACTATGTTTTAACATAAAAATCAAAGCAAAATACTAAATTTTATTGAGGTGGCCTCAAAATTGACTGACTTTCATACAAACTTACATCTCCTATTTGTGTTAAATTGGGGGGGGGGGGATAGAAAATTCATTCATAATTGACGTCTACGTCATAAAAAGAACCCCTAGCAAAAATCATATTCATATCTTTAGCAGTTTAGGCTCTACGATGTTTATTCAATAGATGAGTGAGAGAGCATCCTTTCGTTTTTATATTAAGTATATATAGATATAGATATATAGATTTGTATAGTATCAAACAACATAGGTACATACATAACCAATAAAAATACATAACAAAGGAATACATTTTACAGACCATAACATGTTTAGTTTCAACCAATTCAACTATGCAGTTACTTATCTTATTAACACTTATCGAACACAGAATAAATACTGCGTAGTTTAAAATTGACATAACTTTTTTATTTATAAACCGATTTACATAAAATAAACACTAAATGTTAAGTGAAGTTTCCCACAACACAGCGGTGAAAATTATTTTCAAATTGGATAAGCCGTTTCTGAGATTAGCGTTTTCAAACACACAGACAAACAGACAAACAGACAAACAGACAAACAGACAAGATTTCTAAAAACCATTATTTTGGGTTCTATATCCTATTAAAGACCTCTAGAAATGGTTTTCACCTAAATTTATTCCATGTACAGACAGCGACCTCTTACAGATTTATTATAGTATAGATTTGTGTTCAGGAGTTCCGGAAGGCATTAAGGAATTCAAAAATTCTGTTGGATAATGTACTGCTTCCTCCATCTCAATGACTGTGTCTACCGAATAGTAGATCTGTGACGCTGCTTTAAATTTTGAAAAAAAATAAATCATTTATTTTATCGACACGTTCCTTTGGTGGGTGGGTATATAGCTGTCTTTTGGAACCAATTTATAGTGTTATTGGTTGTATTAACAATATTGGGATATACTTTTTCAACCAACTCCTCCACATTTAAACAAAGACGTATCGATATAAAGATTGATTTTAACTTTTCCGGATAATAGTGCTTTGTAGCACTATTATCTACTTGAAGTAAATCATTAGAAAATTGGAATATCACTGAACAGCGACATATATTCTAAGTTCATATTTTGTTTCATGTGGCCAGAGATAAGATCTTTTAAGAGGTGTATCGGGCTATTTGTGTGCATAGATCCCGCATTGTTCTTTGTAAAGCAGAAGACATAATCAAAACACTTTTACAATTCATACGAACAGGGCGCACCCGCTCGCAGGGCGCTACCCAAGCGCTACCGCACCCTACTCACTTATTTTTTATGTTTTCTTTTATGTTCCAACCTAACCTAACCCATCCTGTTTAAAAAGCTACAGCTAAATCCAACTCTTAACAATAACATGACAATACTCCTGCACTTTTAGGATTCAAAGTGACACTTTTCATCATAATGGTCTCTCAGGAACGGGTTGTAATGTATTGTAATCAATAAGTACCAAACTCATACGGCTTAAGTAGGTTGTGTACTTAGATTATCAGGGTTGATGAATTGAAGTTTAATTTATTAATCCCATTTCAGTTTAATGAGCTGCCATTAAACTTATAATATATACTAAAAACAACCATATGCATTATGTGACTACCTTTTATAATTTAGGCTTGCACTATCCCGCATCATCAGGGAGGAGTTGAAGGTAAAAAAAAATATCCCGTCTCTTTGCTTCGTATTCTTATTACTTATACGTAAGCACTTGCGAGCCAACTTCTATAGTTTGGGCTTGCAGTACCCTGCATCATCAGGGCTGAGGAGTTTAAGATCGAAATTTTCATCATGTGTTTTTGCTGAGTAATTATATTACATACCCGAAAGCATTAAATGGCCAACTCCTATGGCTTAGGCTTGCAGTACCCTGCATCATCAGCCTTGAAGAGTTGAAGATCGAAATTTTCATCATGTGTCTTTGCTTAGTAATTATATTACATACCCGAAAGCACTAAATAGCTAACTTCAATGGCTTAGGCTTGAAGCACCCCTACATCATCAGGGTTGAGGAGTTAAAAGTCAAAATTTTCATCATGTGTCTTTGCTTAGTAATTATATTAAATACCTGAAAGCACCAAATGCCCATCTCGTATAGTTTAGGTTAGCAGCATCCTGCATCATCAGGGGTGAGGAGTTGAAGGTCGAAATTTTCATTTTGTGTCTTTGCTTAATAATCATATTACATACCCGAAAGCACCAAATGGCCATCTCCTATGGCTTAGGCTTGAAGTAACCCTGCATCATCAGGGTTGAGGAGTTGAAGGTCAACATTTTTACCGTGTATCTTTGCTTGGTATTTTTATTACATAACTGTAAGTACCAAATAGCCAACTCTTACGGTTTAGTCTTGAAATACCCTTACATCATCAGGGTTGAGGAGTTGAAGATCAAATTTTTGTCCCATTAATTTGTTTAACAATCTTATTATATATCCATAAAAAACAAATTGACTTACTTCTACGGTTCAGGCTAGCATTACTCCTGCATCATCAGGATTAAAGAGTTGAAGGTCAATTTTTTTAGGAAATATCTGCTTAGTAATCTCATTCTACATTCAACCCAATTGGACTCCTACAGCTTAGGTTTGGCCGAGTATCGCTAATTTCGTTAATTTGCTTCAAAGAAATGGATCCTATGATCAGAACCGTATCAAACTTATCAGAGTACCCTTGAAGTACATTCTTTCAAATAAAAGAAAAATCATCAAAATCGGTTGGCGGGAAATTGAGTTATTCATCTATTTATCGCGCACATCGTTAATGCAAATATCAGACTTATGCGCTTTTCTTATGGATGCCACTGTCAAAAGTGAACTAAAAATTAATGGGACCCCATGACACGCACTACCTTTCAAATGAAAAAAAAAAATCATCCAAATCCGTTCACCCAGTGCAGAGAAATCGAGTAACAAATATAAAATAAAAAAAAAAACAGACGAATTGATAACCTTCTCCTTTTTGAAAGTCGGTTTAAAACTATGTTTTAACATAAAAATCAAAGCAAAATACTAAATTTTATTGAGGTGGCCTCAAAATTGACTGACTTTCATACAAACTTACATCTCCTATTTGTGTTAAATTGGGGGGGGGGGGGATAGAAAATTCATTCATAATTGACGTCTACGTCATAAAAAGAACCCCTAGCAAAAATCATATTCATATCTTTAGCAGTTTAGGCTCTACGATGTTTATTCAATAGACTAGCTGTACCCGCGGCTTTGCCCGCGTGCAAATCAACGTGTCACAAAGTTTTTCCCGCGCAAATCTCGACACCGTGGGAATTCTATGATAAAAAGTAGTAACATTAAAATTGGTTTGGCCGCGCAAGAATTACCTGGTCAAACACAGAGTGAAAAAACCAATTTAAAGTGTGTATTTTTGGGCAGGAACGTATTGATATGTATTTTTTTTTAATTAGACGAATTCTAATATTGTAAACCGCTTTTTTAACCAATTTACATTCTTAGTGGTCTAATTCACAATATCGGGATACTTTTATTTAATCAACTCCTCCACTTTTGAACCAAAACGTATCGATTATAAAGATTGATTTGAACTTTTCCGAATTGGTAAATACTATTTTAAGTAATTTTGGCGGATTCAAATTTCTAAGTAAGATTATAGGTAAACCTACTTTTAATATTAATTTGTGTTCAGGAGTTCCGGAAGGCATTAAGGAATTCAAAAATTCTGTTGGATAATGTACTGCTTCCTCCATCTCAATGACTGTGTCTACCGAATAGTAGATCTGTGACGCTGCTTTAAATTTTAAAAATAAATAAATCATTTATTTTATCGACACGTTCATTGGTGGGTGGGTATATAGCCGTCTTTTGGAACCAATTTATAGTGTTATTGTTTGTATTAACAATATCGGGATATACTTTTTCATCCAACTCCTCCACATTTAAACGAAGACGTATCGATATAAAGATTGATTTTAACTTTTCCGGATAACAAAGAAATCATTAGAAAATTGGAATATCACTGAACAGTGACATATATTCTAAGTTCATATTTTGTTTCATATGGCCAAAGATAAGATCTTTTAAGAGGTGCATCGGGCTATTTGTGTGCGTAAGTCCCGCATTGTTCTTTGTAAAACAGAAAACATAATCAAAACACTTTTACAATTCATACGAACAGGGCGCACACGCTCGCAGGGCGCTGCCGCACACTGCTCGCTTATTTTTTATGTTTTCTTTTATGTTCCAACCTAACCTAACCCATCCTGTTTAAAAAGCTACAGCTAAATCCAACTCTTAACAATAACATGACAATACTCCTGCATTTTCAGGATTTAGGTATTCAAAGTGACACTTTTCATCATAATGTTCTCTCAGGAACGGGTTGTAATGTATTGTAATCAATAAGTACTAAACTCATACGGCTAAGTAGGTTGTGTACTTAGATTATCAGGGTTGATGAATTGAAGTTTAATTTATTAATCACATTTCAGTTTAATCAGCTGTCGTTAAACTTATAATATATACTAAAAACAACCGTAATCATTATGTGACTACCTTTTATAATTTAGGCTTGCACTATCTCGCATCATCAGGGAGGAGTTGAAAGTAAAAAAAAAATCCCGTGTCTTGGTTTAGTATTCTTATTACTTATACGTAAGCACTTGCGAGGCAACTTCTATAGCTGGGGCTTGCAGTACCCTGCATCATCAGGACTTAAGAGCTTAAGGTCGAAATTGTCATCATGTGTCTTTGCTTAGTTATTATATTACATACCCGAAAGCATTAAATGGCCAACTCCTATGGCTTAGGGTTGCAGTACCCTGCATCATCAGGCTTGAGGAGTTGAAGATCGAAATTTTCATCTTGTGTCTTTGCTTAGTAATTATATTACATATCCGAAAGCACTAAATAGCTAACTTCTATGGCTAAGGCTTGAAGCACCCCTGCATCATCAGGGTTAAGGAGATGATGGTCAAAATTTTCATCTTGTGTCTTTGCTTAGTAATTATATTAAATACCTGAAAGCACCAAATGCCCATCTCGTATAGTTTAGGCTAGCAGTATCCTGCATCATCAGGGGTGAGGAGTTGAAGGTCGAAATTTTCATTTTGTGTCTTTGCTTAGTAATCATATTACATACCCGAAAGCACCAAATGGCCATCTCCTATGGCTTAGGCTTGAAGTAACTCTGCATCATCAGGGTTGAGGAGTTGAAGGTCAAAATTTTTACCGTGTATCTTTGCTTGGTATTTTTATTACATAACCGTAAGTACCAAATAGCCAACTCTTACGGTTTAGTCTTGAAATACCCTTACATAATCAGGGTTGAGGAGTTGAAGATCAAATTTCTGTCCCATGAATTTGTTTCACAATCTTATTATATATCCATAAAAACAAATTGACTTACTTCTACGGTTCAGGCTAGCAGTACCCCTGCATCATCAGGATTGAAGAGTTGAAGGTCGATTTTTTTAGGAAATATCTGCTTAGTAATCTCATTCTACATTCAACCCAATTGGACTCCTACAGCTTAGGTTTGGCCGAGTATCACTAATTTCGTTAATTTGCTTCAAAGAAATGGATCCTATGATCAAAACCGTATCAAATTCATCGGAGTACCCTTGAAGTACATTCTTTCAAATAAAAGAAAAATCGTCAAAATCGGTTGGCGGGAAATTGAGTTATTCATCTATTTATCGCGCACATCGTTAATGCAAATATCAGACTTATGCGCTTTTCTTATGGATGCCACTGTCAAAAGTGAACTAAAAATAAATGGGACCCCATGACACATACTACCTTTCAAATGAAAAAAAAAATCATCCAAATCCGTTCACCCAGTCCGGAGAAATCGAGCAACAAATATAAAATTAAAAAAAATAATAAAAAAAATACAGACGAATTGATAACCTCCTCATTTTTGGAAGTCGGTTTAAAACTATGTTTTAACATAAAAATTAAAGCGAAATACTAAATTTTATTGAGGTAGCCTCAAAATTGACTGACTTTCATACAAACTTACATCTCCTATTTGGGTTAAATTGGGGGGGGGGGGGATCAGAAAATTCATTGTTAACTAACGTCTACGTCATAAAAGGAACCCCTAGTAAAAATCATATTCGTATCTTTAGCAGTTTAGGCTCTACGATGTTTATTCAATAGATGAGTGAGAGAGCATCCTTTCGTTTTTATATAAGTATATAGAGATATAGATTAGATTAGATATAGAGATATAGAGTTGTATAGTATCAAATAACATAGGTACACACATAACCAATAAAAAATACATAACAGAGGAATACATTTTACAGACCATAACATGTTTAGTTTCAACTAATTCAACTATGCAGTTACTTATCTTATTATCACTTATCGAACACAGAATAAATACTGCGTAGTTTTAAATTGACATAACTTTTTTATTTATAAACCGATTTACATAAAATAAACACTAAATGTTAAGTGAAGTTTCCCACAACACATCAGTGAAAATTATATTCAAATTGGATAAGCCGTTTCTGAGATTAGCGTTTTCAAACACACAGACAAACAGACAAACAGACAAACAGACAAACAGATAAACAGACAAACAGACAAACAGACAAACAGACAAACAGAAAAGATTTCTAAAAATCATTATTTTGGGTTCTATATCGTATTAAAGACCTCTAGAAATGGTTTCACCTAAATTTATTCCATGTACAGACAGCGACCTCTTACAGATTTATTATAGTATAGATAGAAGATGAGTGAGAGAGCATCCTTTCGTTTTTATATTAAGTATATATAGATATAGATATATAGATTTGTATAGTATCAAACAACATAGGTACATACATAACCAATAAAAATACATAACAAAGGAATACATTTTACAGACCATAACATGTTTAGTTTCAACCAATTCAACTATGCAGTTACTTATCTTATTAACACTTATCGAACACAGAATAAATACTGCGTAGTTTAAAATTGACATAACTTTTTTATTTATAAACCGATTTACATAAAATAAACACTAAATGTTAAGTGAAGTTTCCCACAACACAGCGGTGAAAATTATTTTCAAATTGGATAAGCCGTTTCTGAGATTAGCGTTTTCAAACACACAGACAAACAGACAAACAGACAAACAGACAAACAGACAAGATTTCTAAAAACCATTATTTTGGGTTCTATATCCTATTAAAGACCTCTAGAAATGGTTTTCACCTAAATTTATTCCATGTACAGACAGCGACCTCTTACAGATTTATTATAGTATAGAAGAAGAAGAAGAAGATAGATTACAGTTAATTCTCGCATATTTTCACCAAAAATCAACCTTCACGTTAACGTTTAATACAATATGGGAATGACGGAGCACGTTCAATATGGGAGCGACATGTTTGAGGGAGTCCCCTTTGATGTTTTTCTCATGTCGACACGTAGCGAGTAACTTTCCACGCTGCGCGGCGGAAGCGTTTAACTTAATTACGGCCTATTGTGAAATGTTTTGAATGTTGTGGTGGGAAATTATGGGGGATTAATGTGTAATTAAAACTGTATTAGGGGAACCATGTGTCTTAAATGGCCTGTTTTAGGATGCATAATTAGAATGACGGATTCAAATGTGTTAGACTTTTGTGCTTCGGCTGAGTATGTCTCTTCACACCCTTTAAACCATAATGTACAGGTGTTGCTATAAGGCATTTGGTGTGGCGGTGGTACTGTTGGAGTTGAATCACAAAGAGTTTTACTATCTTAAATTTTCGTTGCTACTAGAAGTGGTACGTCTGGATCTGAATCATCAAGACATTTACCACCTGTTCACGTAATATCTGGCGGGCGATGGGTGCGCGGGCGGCGGGCTCTCTCTCCTCCCTCCCTCTCTTCGATCACTCGGCCTACGGCGGCGAGCGGACATTCGCGATATTTTTGGCAACCGAAATACAAACTTTAAATACAGTCCACTTTCTTTTATTGTAAGAATCCTAGGCATATTAGGTCCTACGAGCCGGATTCAAGAGCCTTGAAAATCGTATAGAAATCATATTTATTCACAATGTATGTGATACAAGATAAACCTAAAACTAAACATAAAAATAAGTAAAACGATAACGATTACTGTTTAAGTAACTCATGCTGTGGCATAATAGTATCGTGAATTGGACGAGACTCAGCTATTGCCTTGGAGACACATTAAATCATAGCACTGGTTTTTAGTCTACTTATCAATATAGTCTAGTTACTTATCAAGTAATCTAGTATACTTATCAATAAGTCAGTAAAACCAATGACTAGTAATAATTATTTACATTTCTCACTCTATAGTAGATGACGTTATACGGAAAAAAACTTTGTTGCGTCTTCAATGAAGTATAATATGGGGGCGTACCTAGTGTGTCAGGAACATATGTGAGTTTTTGTATGATGTTTAAGGTTTTGTTCCCAAAAAGTAATATCTCGCATTATTTGAAAAGGAATATAATACGGCTCTACCAGTATTTAATCGCTCACTTTGGTGACTTTGTTCTTTGAAACACTCCGGTTGCGACAAATTAAATAACCACACTCCGAATTTACAGTTTAACAAATGTAAGAAATTTGGAAATATTTTTACCACATCGTTTTTCATTTTTCTATGTATGGCTCGCAGAAGTTATATGAAAATTATAGGGCAGTACCCATATGGCCTGGTTTAGGATCTAGGTCTAATATCAGTAATCCTTTCTTCAGGCTACTTTTAGACGGAAAAATCTAAAGTAAGGTAAGTAAGCTAAACAAAGTTTGAATCTGATCTGATGAATAATCTGAAAAACAAAATCATCATACCGACGACGAATCTGACGACCCGCGTTGCGGAGCAGTTACCATACTGGTCTGACGCGCAATGGGTCCTGGGTTCGAATCCCGGCCAGACAGGTATCGGAATGATGACTTTAGATTCGTTTTCTGGGTCAGTGTGTTTGTGAAATTCGACTTGTGTGTGTCCATGGTACCCACGACACAGAAAATCCTAGTGTGGGGGGCTATGAGTGTAGAAAGGGTGTTTTTTTTTTTTTATCATAATTTACAGACATAAGTTCGTTAAATATTACCTATTGTACCATTACCACATACATCACTTATCAAATTTATAATGTATTTCTTTCTAAGATATTGGATGTAACATTTTACTACCTACTGTAAGATATGTACCTACCTACTGCCTACTGTAAGATTCGTCGAATTTTGCCGAAAACGATAGTGTTGTCGAATAAAGTTTTACGAGTGCCCGTATCAGGTCGATTGTTGAGACGTAACGAACCGCCCTTTCTTTATCTCGTCCTCTCGGGACTGTGGGCTGCAGTCTCTGAGGAAATTAGCGGTTAAGCAATCTTGGTAACGACATACGCCAAGCAGAATATCCCAATACGAGTAATTTAAGGGTTTGAGGACAATGTCGTGAAAGGGAACACAAGATGGGAAAGGCATGTTTGCGAATAGAAGAAAATGGCGGATATTTTCAAACTAACTTTTTTGTGTGAAATAGTAGGAGCATTAAAGAATGTAGTTTAGTTATTAATAAGTGATCTGACATAGTTACGAAATCTATTCCCGTACAAGACTGAAGTTACATTTTTATTACTGTCCTAAGTAATTTATCCCAATTTTCCTAAGAGAACTAAATAGGAAGTAGTCGTTGAAGTGTTAAACTAATGCATAGCTTTTATCGCGGGCTTTGAGCGTGGTGACCGATTCAAGAAATTCCGTAACGAAAAAAACCTAACACCTCCCACTCAGCCTACCATGTGGCGCGGCCGAGTGTTCACTTAACGTGTATGTATATGGTACGACAGTACGAAGCTCACCTGGATCGAGACGAGCTGCTCAGAAATCGGACGAATATGTAAGCAGCTGTTTGTGAGAAAGTATAGATGTAGTATCAATGAAAAAATCTTGAATTAATATCAAAGAAAAAAAATACTGCATATATAAACAAATAAATAATTATAATTGCATAAGCTGATAAAAAATGCTACGCAATAGCTTTGCCGCGGCAGTCCCCGATTGCCGCACGTTTACATACATATATAAGACTAGATCCCTTGCACCACTTGCTTTGATAACATTTACCATATTAATGAGTATCTACGTAATCACATCCTTTTACTGACTCTCAAAAACTTCATCATGCTGGGAAAAGGTGTGACGGTACTTTACTATGCTACCACACTTCAAATGTAAGGCATAATAATAAATTAGTGATTGATATGAAATCTCGATAGGTTTTGTTCGTTTTTAGCGGCCAATTTGTGTTATCTATGTATGAAATATCTCAGAAAGACCCTCCCATAATATATTTTTCTGAGCATTAAACTTGTTTGCGGCCCTATTTCTTTCACGGTTTTCCATTATTGCTATCTTATCAAAAATAACTTGAGTAAATATTTGAGGAGTAAATAATGAATATCTAAGATTAAGGTAATGTACGCCTAAACTCGCTTTACACAATCAAACAGCATACCACAGTACGGCATTGATTAACCATCTAGATTCAGAACAAAGCCTCGTGAACATTGTAGCAGCTAATCTCGCTATAGATCAGGCCGCCGCACGTTTCACGGACCTGTAGGTGCTGTGGACTAATTGCTGTGACGCAGCAGTACTGGATACGATGGTGATCGATTCATATTTTCTGATACCTACTGTACTTCATCTAATGTCTCCAGTGGTGGTTACGGTAATTATAATGTAATCCTATAAGATTATACATGCCAAAGCTTGCGCGGATCTTTTTGTTACTCTTACACACTAAGACTACTAACAATAAGTTGGACTTACGGTCTTCATTAATAAGTTGATCTTAATTAACATATGGGATACTCATGCAGACCGCGTCTGGGTAAATATAGCGTGGGACGCTCTCCTCCTCGTTGGCGCGACGATCTGCGCCGGGTGGCGGGAAGTACCTAGATGAGGAGAGCAGAAGAGATCGGGCTCAGTGGCACGCCTTAGGAGAGGCCTATGTCCAGCAGTGGACTAAGACGGGATGAAGATGATGATACTCATTACCACTGTAAACGTCGCCGAAGCGGGCAGTGCCGCGGGACTAAGCTAGTATTAAAATAAATTCAACCATTTATTTTAATACTAGCTTAGTTCCGCGGCGACCTCTTGCCGTCAACTGCTTGATGTAGGCCACCCGTGAGAGGAAGAGGTTGCCAATAGTCACTGCATCTTGAATGCTTGTATACTGCTGTGGGGTTGTTGTTATACAGGTAGACGCTGCTACCCATTTCCTTAATTCCGATTCTTAGTCATCTCTCGTGACATCCATAAAAATAAGAGTAGTGCTAGTCCAAACGGAGACCTTTCTGGGATTAATTAAGATTGAAGAAACGCTAAAAACCTAAAAGAAAGTATACAATATCTAACAGTTTAAAAATGATGGTTGACAGTGACTCCGTAAATGAAAGTAGCCATTCTTTTTGAGATTTGAGATTTTTTTTGAGATTTATCTGTATTTCGAAATTTTTCTTGCTCACTTTTAGTTATAGTAGGGTTAGCATTTTTCTATATTTTTATAACTAAAATAATCTTTTGCAACAAAAATATTCAATGCAAATGCAAATTACCAACGAACAGAAGGACAGATGGTTCTTCGCATTATGGAAAAGAAGCATAAAGTAAGTCGAGATGACAAATTGTGTAATTTGCAAGCGAATATAGCTCGGGGCCGCTAAAATGAAACCCCAAATGGACTGGTCGGATCGTCTCTAAAAAAACTAACATCGGTAATATTTTGCCACCCCTTTTTCAGGATGACGAACTCACGCTACGAAAATTATGCTGAATATTTCATGTGGCTATTTTTTCGGAGTAAAATATTGGTTGTAACTTAATAGATGTGTTGAAAAAGTTTCGATATTTTAACTTTGTGGTGCAAAGATTAACACTTTTCAAGCTTTTTGAAGGTGGTAGAACCAGTGGTACCACCGCCACACCTATTTCTAGCGTGAAGCATTTCTTGCGTTTCGATGGAAGGGTAAGGTTGCCGGCACTTTTATATGAGGCGACTATTATAGACCTCGAGAGTAGCAACGCATCTGTGACTTGAGATAGAATCCATGTTCTGTATGAAGTTGATTACAGATGTCCAAACAAAAACTCTGTGTGCTCTTGTTTGGGAAATTGTTTGAAAAGTGTTAAAATTAAATTATATTTAAATTGAATCTTTTACCTACCTATGTCATTACGTCTTTTCTAACTTCAGTATATCAAAGTTTAAAACCTTTTGCTTAAGTAGCCGAGTTATAAAACGGTATGCACGCTAGCTTCGATTGTAAAGAGACATACTAAAAATATTATCGTCTAAATTATGTACCTATACTTAACTTTTCATTGATACCTGTTGAGCATAACCTTTCTGAAGTGCGTTTTTTTTTGTCAACCCTAAAGAGATAGATTGACATAGTATATGTTGAAGTCTTGCGTAAAAATTAATTCATTTAATCAGTTTTTTTTAGTACCAAAGTATTAAAAAAAACAGATATCTCAAAAGATCTATTATGCGGTGATTGGTATTGAAAATGGTTACCTTACTTAGTGTCCTTTAGTAGTTAGTAACACAATTCAATCCATATTAACAAATTCACTAAAATTTAGTCGTGTACTTTTTTTATGCATTGAAATATTAACAATGAGGATAATTATACGATTATTATCCAAACAAATTTTGTTTATTTGGAGGACTCGAAGCCAACCAAAGTAAAAAGAATAAACAAAGAAGCTCTAAAAATGCATATTAATATAGACAGCGTCTATGTAATACACATACTACGTAAAACGTATATTAGTACTTGCATATTGATTATTCATACACGCTACAAGATAGATACACACCTATGGTGTCTAACAATCTTGCGATCCAAAACTTCGTTACTTCGGAACTTTGAACAGCGCACATATCACTTCAATCGAACACCCCAAGTACTTGGGTCCGACTTTATGTTAAGAGGATTTTAGAAATATGTATTTGAAGATGAATTCTGATACACTACAATATTATATTGTTAAATGCTATCCAATTAAATGAAGTGGTAGACTTTGGAAGATGTAGGTTATGTAGTCATTGGTGGCTTTATAGTTACTAACAATAAAGACATACCAAAAATCAAAACTCATTATACATACGTAAAGGTTTAAGTCCAGCGATCCTATCCAAGCGGGATTTTCTTAATACTTTTATAAAGTATATCTTGATTTGCGATTGGCTATAACTATTAAATTACTTGTTATTTTAAATCCATTAAAATATAATATTGTAATTACAAACTTGAATTTCAAATGGAAACACTTTATGAAATTAATTTACATTTTCACATATGCTAAATATACAAAATATTCTATTTCCAGCCGTGATTAATGATTATCGACAGACAAATAAACGGATAAATATAAATCACCATTTTACTTTAAAACGTTAAAAGTATTTTTGTAAAAACAAGCGTCATCTATTTAATTGTCGGTGGAAATAAAAAGGGCAATTTAAAAAGGGATTGTAGTGTGCTGTTCGGTGAAATTTATTGCCCCCACAAATAATCTTTTACTCTGCGAAGGAAAGTTGTTTCAGGAGTCCGGAACACGACAGGCTTTTATGAGTATGACATTTTTATCCTCTTGCTATACGCTACAGATCATATAAAATGTCTTACATTGTTTAGGCAGTACGAAGTTATTATACGTTTTTTTTTTATTAAATTGAAGTAGCAAACGAGAATGCAGTCCACCTGATGGTAAGTGGTCACTGTAGCCCATGGACATCTGTAATCAACTTCATACAGAACATGGGTTTCATCTGAAGTCAACTACAGATGCGTTGCTACTCCCGAGGACTATGATGGTCGCCTCTTGTGAAAGTGTGCCGGAAATCACACCCTTCAATCAAAACACAAGAAATGCTTCACGCTAGAAATAGGTGTGGCGATGATACTCCTCCGGTCTAACTTCACTGGTTCTACCACCTTCAAAATAATAAATAAATAGTTTTGAAGCTGCAAACGAAAATGCAGTCTGGATGATAAGTGGTAGCCAGAATCATTTGAGGTAGTGATAACTTTGAAATCGAACCATAAGTGGCTATACCACCATTCTTTGCAACGCTATTAACTTAATTGTATTAACTACTTAAGCTTTATAAAAATAACAGGCATTTTCAGCTGGGCGTTCTGTAATATATTTTTTCAATGCAACAAGGTAACATTATGTCTGAACAGATTCACTAGTTCAAAACAAAGTACCTTCCCGCTGTCTGTCCCTATGTGTGCTTAGATCTTAACAAAAACGCTACGAATTTAATGCAGTTTTTTTTGAAAGATAGAGTAATTCAAGAGCACGCCGCACCTACTAGCGTGAAGAAGTTTTTCCGTTCTGATGAAACAATGTGGTTACTGCTAATTCTTATATGAGGCGAACATCTTAGTCTTCGGGAGGGCAACGAATCTCTAAATGAGTTCAGATAGAACTTTTGTTCTATATAAAGTTACTTGTAGGTGTCGTTTAATTATAAATATGACTTTTAAGAATGACACGTATTATAAATGGTTACAAGGAATAATTATAAGGACTTACAATATAACTTCTCCTGTATGTAAATATTTTCCCAAACTTTTAGGGTACGAGTATCTGACATTATATTCTATTTCTGTATTGTACCTACATCGCAAATATATGCAAAAATATAGTTTGAAGAATCGAGATTAAGTCATTTTTCGTCTATTCGTTAGTGAATGTGTATGGAAACCAAAACAGTTAAATTTAATTTAAAGAATTTAAATATATAAGCACTCCGCAACTTGAGGTAACACTTAGTCTCTATTATTTTTGGTATTGATTACGACCTTCGTTTTGGAGCCGGCACCATACTGGTCTGGCATGCAATGGGTTTTGGGTTCAATCCCCAGCCAGTCACATTCCTATCATGAATGATGAATTTAGATTCCATCCCTGAGTCTATATTTTTATATATCTATGTATGTCCATCACACCCACGATATAAGAAAAATATATATAAGCTAGGGCTATAAGCCTAGAAAGCGTTTTTAAAATCCATTTGCTATATTGAAAGATATGTTATACTTTTTAAACGCAGATGAAAACTCGGGATATTGTTAGTATGTCAAAATTGGGTCGCAGACAGTGGCACGGAAGCCCAGACAGTTAATTAATTGGACAACTCTGTTCGTGTATTGTCATAGTTGTTAAAAAAGCACGCTCAACTGTTTTAGCCTAAAAGGCTGTTTACATATGAGTACATATTTCAATAATTTTATATCATCACATTTTAAACTTTTTAAACTTACTAGTCACCCGTAGCATCAGCCGAAATTCGTAATTTAAATTAAAAATCAAATGTCATCTGACATTCTTGACGTTGTGTCTTTTCATTTTCATTTACTAAGTATATATGTGTTTGTGACAAATGCAAGGCAGTGTGTGTAATGTGTTTTTAGTTGATTTTATGTATGAAAAATGCATTATTTGAAAAAATATTAACATTCTGCACTCCTTCTCTACGTCCACTATAACCGTGCAAAATTTCATACTAATCCGTCCGCGGCATATTACTTAAAAATCCGTCACAAATTTTTGCTTCACGTATTAATTAAACTTATTTCGTCAAGGGTGATGTGAATAATCAATCAATACAATGTAGACTTCATTCAAAACATTTTTATAGGATTGCAATCGAACATACAGCCCACCTGATCGTGAATGGATACTGCCGCTCATAGATATCTGTTAGCTACTTAATGTATTCTATCTAATGGAGTAAGCGTGACGTCAGGATGGTCGAGGTCTTCATTACTTTCCATTCTTGAAGACTTCAAGTAAAACACAGGAGTTATTCTTCTTCGATTTATTCACAATTGAGGAGGTCCGATCGCTTCAACGGTTAAACAAGAATCTTTTTCTACCGGCATGCGCTCGCCTTTTTATAATAAAGTTGGGTGAGGTGACAATAACATATTCATGGAGGGTAAACTAAATTAACATCTTTAGAAATCACTAAATATTGCTAATTGAATAAACAAACTATTTTCGATCTTTAAACTAACTAAAATAATTATTTCCGTCAACGTGTTTTTCATAATTACGCGGTGTCCCGTCGTACCTTGCTCCTTTCATGCCTCACTGCTACCAATCTTCCTACAATTAAGAGCCACTTGGAGAATAATCCATTATGCTCACAAAAACAGAATGCATGTATGTATGTATGTATGCATGAATGTATGTGTGACCATTTCTTTATTACGCTACAGTCCAAACAGCTGGATGGATTATAAAATATGACATATCATAGGAATGGACTGAGTTTGGAGAGTAACATAGATATATTTTTTTAAATATCACGAATAGCGTAGAGTGGTGTTACGTTTTGTTAAGAGGACGTGGTCACCATCTATGATTGATTTCAGATAGAACCCTTGTTTCTATGATGTGCAGTGACCGCTCGCTACCAGATGAAGTGCATGCTAGTGTACTACTTCAATTTTATTAAAACAAAACAAATGCAGACAAAACAAATTAATTTTGTTTACATCACGTATATGTACTCACATCATACATATATATTGCGTCACACAAACAGATCGGACTGTGTATAATACCTTTTACTACCCGGCTTTGTCGATCGAAATATATTTTGTTGCCAGTATTTAAACTACATACCCACAATTTGTTTGGCGTTTGTGATTTTTTGGCGTTTGATATTTAGATAGTTATGTAGGCTTTTATTTTGCCTTTAGTAAGTAATTAGATTGTCATGTAACTTATTAATTTGTTTTCTATCATAAACGCAAACGATTTTTTTTAATAAAAATACATACAAAATATGCGTGGTTGTTGTTGTAAAAAAAAAGTTCTCCGAGGTGTGTGAAGTCCACCAATTCGCACTTGGCCAGTGCAGTGGTGGGAGAAGACCCGCGCCCAGCAGTGGGATAATAATGGGTTAACAAGAGATTTCAACATAGATATATATTTTAGTTGTAATCACTTCTTAAAATTGTACCAAGCAAATTAAAAATTAACGCATAAAGTTTCCGTTGTTAAAATGCTTGTATCAATTTTAATAGCAATAAAAATATTGTAATTTCAAAACATGTTTTATTTTTGGGCCCATTACACCTTTTGTCACGAGATAAACACCCACATAAGGATAACCAAACCTGCGCTATCTTCCCACGCATCCATGTGCCTAAAATGTTATTAAAATTCATCAGTCCCTCGAAAAAGTTTAAAATAGAGTCGAATAGTTCACTAAAATCGTACCGAAAACAGAAATCCAAAGTCCGTTTTTTTAGACTTCTTGCTGGTCATAATTTTGTAGTAATGAGGATTGCATTGTAAGTAAAACAGCAAATCATAGTAGACTTACATTTCATGTATGTTTTTATATTTAAATAACTATAATTATTACTGGACGACTGGCACGCAGTGGGTTCATGGTTCGATTCCTGGCCAGACAGGCATCTGAATGATGAGTTTAGATTCTTGTTCTGGGTCTGGGTGTTTGTGTGTGTCCATGGCGCCCACGACACAGGATAAATCCTACTGTGGGGCTATGAGTGTAGAAAGCGTATGCTTAAATTATCAGTAAATCAAATTTATTACTACTACTTTTTATCGGGTAGTACCCAAACATTAGTTTCGTAGTATTTATTTACCTTTCGTTATCTTTTTTCTCTTATTTACTCAAAGGTTTATTTGTGATTCGACTCCAGAAGAACCACCGCCACACTTATTTCTGTTGAAAAACAACATTGTTACGCAGTGTTACAGCCTGAAAGGTAAAAAGGCATACTTATCCTAGGAATTCCAACTTAGTGGCTAACCTAAGACAAATCTTGGATTGATCTTATCTGGGGATGATTACAAATGTTCATGTGGGCCATTGCCCTCTCGATCGGGAGTTCCGAGGTTCAGACTCCAGGCACGCATCACTGATTTTTCTAAAATTTTGTGCTTATTAGAAATTACATTTCACTACTTTATGGCGAAAAAAAATATCGTGAAAAAACCTATACACCTTACTTAAAACAGAGAAGTTGTATGAAGTATATCAATTCGCGCTTGGCCAGCGCGTTGGATTACGACCTAAATATCTTTAATTCTGAGAGAAGTCTCGTTCCTAGCCGTAGTATAATAATAGATTGAGCGCAACTGACATTAAAAAATAATTCCGTAAAAAGAATTCGGCAAAGTAAAATATTATATATTTGATTCCAATTTGATTAAGCAAACAAAACTAGGTGGGTGTCCGCGATGAAAACTAGTTATAATAGAGTCCTCATCTGTGAAACCGATAAGCCTAGACAATAAGCTCCACATCCCGTGAACTAAATATAGAAATGTATTTATTTGGATGAGTTAGGATTTAACGCTTTGAATTTCATTATTGTATTTTAAAATATTTTGTGGTTTGTTATTACTTTAATGTATAAAATCTTCACAATAGTATAATCTATCTTGAGGTAGATACGGCATTATTTACCCACTAAGCATGAGTAGTGACGATTAATTATTTAAATTACAGTTGATAATATAAGTATCTTGAATAACTGTTCTAACAAAATTTATGGCTACCCAAATCTTAACGAACTGGAATTCTCATTACTAGGACGTTACTGTCTATCCAAAAACAGAAAAAAAACACTTATTCTTTTTTTATTCCGCTTTTATTATTTTCATTTGATTAAAACTTACATAAAATATACACAAATTAAATATTTATAGTATACGTATGCCTTAATCGAATTGTTTGCTGGATCTCTCAAGTTAAAGACGTATTTCGATTCCATAATAGTGTAAGAAAAATATTGTGACTATAAAATTGTTTTAAAAAAGAATGACATTCCATTTTATCTCGTAAGATCGAATTTAATACTTAATCTTATTTCTTGCGTACAAACACATAATAATAGTAATAATTCGACATCTCTATAACTGTAGTACTTAAATCATAACAGGAAAATGACAAACTACGCGTTAATTCCATTCATTCAACCCGTCCCCAGAAGCTTTGGGTTTAGAATAGTGACGTGATAAAGCAATAAATTTATCTATGGGACTCGAATTGCCTCTAAACCCCGACAACCGCTGTTGCGGTTCAAAATCATTGATCTTTGGTTGTATTAAGTTGAATAATGAAAGGGTATTTAACTATTCAATTTAATCGTAGAACTGGCAGGAACCCTCTTTATTACGTCACATCTATCACTGCTGCTAAGCAGCGATGTCAAGCACTGCTGTTTAGTAGGTACGTTTAGTTTATTACGTTTTAGTAAAACAATTATTTATTGTGTAATTTTGACGTGACAACGTTTGACCCATGCGACGTTACCTCGCTCTGAGGCGTTTCATTTAAGGTTTGAAGTGCAAGCGAGAGCGTGGACCGAGACACAAAGAGACGCAATCGGTCAATACGCATAAACACTATTATGTAAATTTTTTGACATATTTGTATTTATGCTTACAAATACATGTAGGTTGATCAATTTCACTGTGATTTCCATTTACCTCCTTCTCTATATCCATACAAAATATCTAACAAACAAATAAAATTAAAATTTTCTTTTGGAAAATGCAATCATGCCATCAATATTTTCTTATGACGCTGTCACGTTCAACTATTGCCAGTAAACCGACTTTAAAGACAACCGATTTTTTATCCATCATTCCAAATTATATAGCAGTATATGACCGAAAAATAAGATGAAATGTATTTATCTTAGTCTTTAGCAGCGACGCCTCCACGATAGATCATAATGTGGTATTTAAATCGAATCTGTAGTTGATTACGATCTTATGAATCCCAGTGACCACAAACAAAGTAAATACGAACTTGAATTTTTAAAGATGGTTAAATTGTTATAGTTTAATGTTTATTCTTATTGTTAATAGTCTATGTGAATTTAATGGCAAAATGACTAAAATATAGAAAAAATATCATGTAAATTACGCTAATCATGTAAAAACGCTAAATATAAAAAACCAATAATATCTGACAAAATATGACCTATCAAATAACAGTCAACACTATAAAAGCCATTAAAATAACATAGAAATAATGGCATCGTAATAAAACGTGATAAGTCGTTAACGTCCTCAGTTCCTCATTCTTCTAAAAGCCTCGGTCTACGACAGGGTAGCGATGTGGCAAAGCTATAAATTTGCCCATGGGATTCAAATTGCTTCTCGCCAACCATTAATACGGTTATGGTTCAGAGCCCTTGCTTATGCCGGGATTTTCTCGATACCTTCTTATAGTTATGGCCTAATTATGGTAAAGATTTGGTCTTTAAGATATTCCCTTATTAAAGTTAAAGTAGGAAAGAGTTTTTGTTTTTAATATCAGGGCGTAAGTAATCAGCTGATCTTTGTGAAATTTAGTACAAGTATTATATAAAATTTTGCAAGGTGGTAGAGCGTATATGTTTCGATCGGTAAAGTATCACCGAGACACTTATTTCTAGCTTGTAGGTTTTCGGTGGAAAATTGTGGTTGCCGGCTCACTTTTGTAAGAGACAACCATCTTAGTCCACGGTAGTGGCAACGCATCTGTGATTAACTTTGGATAGAACCCTTATGTATGACGTTGCTTATTATGTCCATGAATGGCAGTTAACACTTACCAACAGCTGGATTGCATGCTCGTTTGCTACTTAATCTTGTGAAAAAATTGAACAAAAGTATAAAATAGTCAGGTGAGATGCAGCAGAGATGCACATGAAGTAACATAATATTCAACTGTAAGTTGTCTCTGACTCGGAAATTCCATGAACTAACAACGTTGAGTAACGTTATAGCTTTTGAAGCGAATATCATTCAATTTTCACAGTAAGATAGTACGTTCATGATATTGTTCCCGGTTGGCCACGAAACTTTCCATCGGCGTGGCAAGCGTCAACGATTAAATTCATTACAATGTAAAAAAATATTAAAAAAAAAAATAATAATACAACATAACAAAAAAACCGGCTGAGTTTCTTGCCGGATCTTCTCAGTTAAGGTCATGTTTCGATCCGGTGGTAGTGTAAAAAAAATATGTGTAAGTGACAATCTGTAAGTGCCCCCGTGGACCTATACAAAAATAAAGACATTTAATTTCATTAACAAATTTTAACATAGTACCCTACAATTATCGAAGAAATTCCGTGGCCTTATTAGATTAGATATATACGTTTGTTTTTTCAAAAGAAATAAATATAATTTCTAACTTCTTAAACAAAAATAAAAATGTTTGTATAATTTATTACAATTATGTATCTAAAGATTCACTTTATAGAATTAAGGTAGACATAATACTGTGATAATACCTAAATACAGGTAACGATAAATATACAGCTATCGCAGTGGAGAAGCTACGTGGGTCAGATTTTGTAAATCCTTTTATACTGAGGGGATTTGCCCAGAAAAGGGATTGTGAACTAAACATATTTATTATAAATACCTTTAGAAACAGATATGATCTTGAGCTATACGTAGAAAACTACTTCCAAAATTTGGAACTATTTGTGTGGTTAATAAAAAATGGTTCTGGTGTAAGATTGTTCTGATAAATAATTGAAGACTGTATGGTTTTAAATAAATTGTTTCCAATGTAAAATAATTAGGTACATTTTCCAAGTTACATGCGTACTACTGACAGAAGTAACAACTAATGAAAAACCGTCGTCGTCAACCCATTATTGTCCCAGTACTGGGCACGTCTTCTCTCGGAATGAGATAGTTATACCATGTACTTAGTTAGGCCATGGTTCATCGCGCTGGCCAAGTGCGGATTGGTGGACTTCACACACCTCCAGGAACTTCTTTTTTTTAAAGCATTCTCGGGTGTGTAGTTTTCCTCACGATGTTTTCCTTCACCGAAAAGCAGTGATAATTAATTTCTAATACGAACATAAATCAGTGGTGCGTCTGGGTTTGAACCTCGGACTTCCCGATCGAGAGGGCAAGTTCAACCATTAGACTATCACTGCTCACCATCCGAAAAACCGTCACCAACAACGATATTAAATATGATATGTATTCTTAATATAAATAAAGGTGTTCATCTTATTTGAGTATAGAAATATATGCTTTGGGGCGATAAATTGTATCTGTTTCAAAGAAACCTATAAATACAACCATAACGTGAACCGGTGAAATAAGGCACAACCCAATGTTTTTATCTACTGTAATACGTTGCTTCAGGGCGGTGGATTCCCATTGGGAACTTATTTTAATTACCCCATTTAATTCCGTTGGTGCGCAATACTCATCTACATCTAACGTTCAAGCTAAGTCAAACCGTATTTATGTTGTAATAGGTTGAAGTTTCACTAAAGATACGAGGAGATACAAGCTTTTGGATGGCAAATGTTCTTCCCAAGCCATATTAATCACGCTTTCTTAGTGTAGGAGGCACTAGGAGCGAACAAACAGAACGCACCAACAAAACGGACGTTTTAAACAATTGTTAGATGTATATCTAGCGTATATATTTGGAGTTCCCGCAACTATCTAGCTGAAAGTTTTTGTTAAAACAACGGGTCGTATTTTGCTCGTTCTGAGCGTTAAATGGGCTAACAACGCGTGTACATTAAAATATAAATCTTTGAACATTTTCAAGACTACGGTTCTTAACATGAAAATGTTTACATGATTTTAACGCAATAAACATTATTGTATAAATTTTGGGGATGTATAAAGTGAAAAGCCACGTTGATTTGGTTTAGATTACTTTCAGCAATATCACAAGTAATTTAACAATTTTGATTGATCGCTTAAGGGACTCCTCCCTTAGAATTTTCCAAAAACAATTATTTTTTCATTCAAATTTCTAAAAATACATTCTTGTGCATTTACATATACCTACATATACTCGAAAAACACTACCTTTGTTCTGACGTAGCCAGGTAGAATTTTACTAAAATAAAACATTCCTTGTCCTACTTTCCTTTACACAACAAAAATAATACAAACAATCAAATGCTTGGTAAAGTTGTTTCGTATAATAAAGCTGTCAACAAACAGTTCAAATGCCTCTTTCGAAGTTTTAACAAGATTTTTGATATGTCCGAGAGAACCGAGATTTGGGCTAGCAAATTGACTTAGCAAACTTCCCTATATTGTAGGTTAATCCTCTTCAAAGCCGGTAAAACTTATTCCCAGTAGCATCCCTTGCTGATATTTTGGAACAAATTGGGTAAGATTATTATTTGTTATGATTTGTTTTAATAATATGGGGTCACGTCCTTTTACCTACTAACTTTGAGGAACACGATGATGCGGTCGCTTTTTTATCAGAGAAATAGCAAACGAGCATGTAATTGACCTAAAGGTAAGTAGTCGCTGTCGCCCATTGACATATATGACCAACATCAGGTAAGACAGTAATCATATCTAAAATTTACCTCAGGTACATTGCTGCTCTTGAGGACCGAGTCAGTTAAGTATTTTTCCTTTACCACGCCCTTAAAATCAGAATAGGTGGTAGAACCAGTTTAGATCGCCCGAGGAAGTACCACCGCCACACCTATCTTTAGCGTGAGGCAGTTTTTGCGTTTCGATGGAAGGGTGTAATTGCCGGCACAATTTTATATGAGGCGACTATCTTAGGAGTAGCAACGCATTGACTTCAGATTAAACCCCATGTTCTGAATGAAGTCAATGCGTCCATGGGCGGCAGAGACCACTTACCATCAGGTGGACTGCATGCTCGTTTGCAACGTTCGTTCGCAACTTCAATCTCATAAAAAATAGACTGTGGAATTCACTACCACCAGAAATACGCCTATCTAAAACTATTTCTCTGTTTAAGAGAAGAGTCAAAGAGCATTTCTTGTCCCTTTAATAATATATATGTAATATGTGTATATTTAATATATCTGTATATATTATATATATTTATATGTATATGCTATATATGGTATATATGTTTATTAAACAAGTATTTATATTTTATTTATATATTATATCTAGTTTGTGCACACTGAATTTGCTTTTATATACCCTTTCCTCTCACAGGGCTGCTGGAAGAAATTTCATTTTGGAATAATTAGCCCTTTGTACTATGTCTATTTTAAATATGTTTCCTTATTATGTGTCCGTGTACAAAAACTTATAAATAAATAAATAAAAAAAAAATACAGCATCGCCTAACACTGCCATTATTAGATGAGAAAAAGGCGTAGCGGTGGTTTTGCGGTGTGATCTCAATCAGAGATGCGTTGGTTTTTTTGAGTACTAAAAAGAACATCTTATACTTATAAGTATTGTCGCTTTACAACATCCTCCAAAGTAAAACCCGAAAGTTTTACAATAGATATGATTTACTTGAATCACAAAGCGTGCTACCTTCGAATTGTAATAAAATTCCAAATGATCCGGTCAGATTGGACCAAAAACGATTTGTTCTCGCTTCCATTGCAACGGCGTACTTCGAACAGCTCCGGATTTCATTATTGGCTCGAATATTTCATTTGACTTCCGTGCAGTTGATTTAGGTAGGACTGAATTTATCCTAATCCACTTAGATGCGATCTGTATTATCGACAAATGCGATTAGTAGGAAATGGTAGTATAGACACCTTGAAATTAACAAAACGTATGTACAATTATCTAGATGTTTATAGTAATAGTATAGTGGTAAATAGTTGTAGATTTTTTTTTGATACAAGAGTAACAACAATATTTATCCGTTTCTATATTTATAACAAAACCCAACTATATTCTAGATTGAAAGACAAACATACACCTGTTTGTCTTTTATGTGGTTTGAGTAGTAGCAATTTGCAGGTGCCAGATCTTAAATAAAATGTCGTTATGATATAATTCAAAGCTCGAATAAAATAAAAGTGTTATAAAAAGTGTCGTTAAAAGTCAAAAGTATTGTAAGCCATTTGACTTCAGTCAGTAGCAATAACCTGCCTGGGTAAAACTAATTTTATCTGGGGTTAATAACAGACGACCATGGGCCGCAGTGGCCACTTACTATTGGAAGGTCTGCACTGTCATATTATAAAAAAAAATATTTTTGAAAAAACTTTATCTATTCTGAGAATAGTAAAAAACAATCATTTCTTTGTGCCAACATAACACGATCACAGGTCTCGATAGAAAAGTTAGATAGTCCAGTAGGCTTAAGTTTTTATTCAGTTCTATTTGCTCAAAATGAATATTATTCTGATTCCTTTTTGTAATTTTCCTTTTTATCGTTTAGCTCTATATAGAATTGATTCATTTAAGCTCAAGTTAGAATACATTTGCTTAATAACATGTAAATATATACGATATCTTTGTTCTAAAATTTTAATTAAAACGGCCGTCATGATTATTGATTTGGGTTGAGGTTTTTGCAAAACATTAAACCTTTGATTCTAAACTTCCATCAAACTCGTTCCCCCAATTGAAATATTATATTAATAGGGTTGCTCTCCACTTCATACGAATTGAATCCAATTAAGTTGTACCAATTAACAAGGTCGATATAATATTGCCCTTTCAAATGAAGGTGGAGCGAAGTTTCAGCAAAGTACTGACGAATTCAAATGTTCAAATGTAATTAAATTGTAGAGGCTGGACAAATTGATGCGATTGGTGTGGCAATTGGCCATGGAATTAATTTCTTCGCAGAGGTTTTAGGGCAATTGATGGGCGAGGTAGGTTGGTTAGAAGACAAAAATAGGGACAGATTTTTGTCTTCTAACCAACCTACCTCGTTTTTGTTTTTGTTGACCTAAATAAAATGTTAACATTTGAATAATGCTTAGTATTATTGCTAGTCTTAATAAATGAAGGGATTATTTATAATTATTAATATACTACATTACTAAATCACTGTAGTAATTTTAGAAATGAAATGTCTTTATATTGCATAGGCTTACGGAGGCACTTACAAATTGTCAGTTACATATTTATTTTTATTTATTACAATACCACCGGATCTTAACACGACCTCAACTGAGAAGATCCGGTAAGAAACTCAGTGGATTTGTCTTTTTCTTTGTATATCTTTTTTTCTTTGGCATCTTGTTTTTACATAGATAAATAAAATAATAATTATATTTTTTTTCTAACAAAAACCTTATCTGGACCTTAACGTGGTAGAACTTTATATCGATTTAAATAGTTATAAACGTTTAATGGCATTCCATTGTCGAAATCAGTAAGAGAATTAAAGCTTGAAAAGTAAGGGACTTCAGAATTAATAATTCAAATACAGTCAACATAAACAAAAATTAGGATGAAGACAATTCTAAAAAGAAAGAACAAGATAAGAAAACAATTGATTAATTCATTCATTTCCATTCCGAGGAATCAGACGGCAGCTTAATTAAGTACCTAAAACCTCGTTTGTAAGAAATATTTATCGCGCGAATCATAAAGATTCCGTTGGTTAATTGAAAAAGGTGTCCCTACAAAACATGGAAAGAACCTTAAGGAATGCTCAATTTATTTTTCGCTAAACCGCAAAAGCATGAGCATTCATCTTGGCCTTTTTCATTTCCTTTACTTTTTGCGGGCAAAGCCGAAGGACTAGCATTTTATGCGTTTATAAATCATACAGATTTAGAATTCTGGGAATTGAGTGAATTTTATGTACGTTTAATTTACGTGAGGTGGTTCAATGTTAAGTTTTGATTACATCTGTTATTAAGTTTTTCAGAAGTTAGATATACAATTGAGACATACCTATTAACGAAAGAAAAAGAAAATTTAGAATCATTAAAGATTTGCTTTTGATCAACTATATATATTCTGATATATCAGTTATAATACATATTTCCGTGGTTTATACTTGATTATTTTGTATTAACAGTTTACAACTTAACCCACTTATATTTTAATCTTTAGCTTAGCAGAATTTCCGTAAGACTAATTTGTCAACGGCGTTTCGCCAACTGTGTCCATTTGATAGTTAAGTAGTTTCAAAGCACGTCCGACCTTTGTTCCTGTAATTAAGAGAATAAGTCAAAGTTGAAGCTGAATAAAGCAGATGGATTGTTCTTGTACAAAAGGGGTTAGTTCTGCAACAAACTGCAAGCGATCCCGGGTTGATTAAATATATTTAGTAGGCATGTTTCTGATATACTGTATCGTATATTAAAACCGTTTAATTATATGAATATACTCGATATAGCTAATGATGAACAAAAGTAAAATCGATTTCAATCTTTTGCTTAATTATCTTAAGCACTTCTTCAGTCTGTCGATAGCTGAGGCAATAACGGGTCGAATCAAATGAAGATGAATTGAATATGGGTTAAAATGTTTGTTTATGGAACAGTTTGTAACCAAAACTACCACCTTGATATCGGTTACAGGTTATGTTCAGATATCGATAACATAACCGGTTTCCATATCGATATAAGTAACGGTTATATAACAGTTTCAGAATAAAACTGATAACGACCATGTTTAATGTTCAGGGGTTGGGAACACCTATTTGTCTGCGTCTTTACTTGTGAGTTGCAAGTGTTTCAGTGCAAATCCAATTTGTGATACTCGTTCTTGCGAAACTGGAGATTGAGTGTTGAAAGTTTGACACGGTTTGTAAAACGTGTTTCGATAAAGCTTGTAATTCCAAAGGACGTTTCTATTCGTCCTTTGTTCGTTTTCTATGAGTGGACAAGAAAGATATATGACATGTACAATAGTTGTAGTATTTTTTTTTATAAGATTTAAGTAGCAAACGAGCATGTCCACCTGATGGTAAGTGGTCACTGCCGCCCATGGACATAAGCAGCTTCATAGAGAACATGGGTTTCATCTGAAGTCAATCACAGATGCGTTGCTACTCCCGAGGACTATGATGGTCGCCTCATGTGAAAGTGTGCCGTTTCTATTGTTTCCGTTCATTTTTTATGAGTGGACAAGAAAGATATTACATGTACAATAATTGTAATAAATGTAGTAGAGGAGTAGACAATCAAAACTTATTCATCGAATATAGAGTAGATAGAGTCAAAGAATGACCAGAGAGCTTAACCTAGTTATTCTACTGGCAAATATTGCCAACATTCTGGGAACTCATCTTTGGATATTGACTTGGATGCAATTTATTTATATTTATTTACAAATATTATTTTATTACATAAACATAATACTATATTTTGCATGGTTGTAGAATGTATTAAAGAAAACACGCTTTCTACACTCATAGCCCCACACTAGGATTTTCTCCTGTGTCGTGGATACCATGGACACACGAACGAAGACGAATACACAAACACCCAGACCCAGAACTTGAATCTAAAGTCATCGTTCAGATACCTGTCTGGCCGGGAATCGAACCCGGGACCAGTTGCGAGTCAATGGTATGGTAACCGCTCCGCCACGCGGGTCGTCAAGATGGTCAATATGGTTTGACCGGTGAGGTACTACCACACTTATTTGTCGCGTGAAGCGGTTCTTGCGTTTCGATTGGGTGTGGTTGTCGGCAAACTTAAATATGAGGCGGCCGTTTTAGCCCTCGGGAGTAGCAAAGTACTACTTAATAGAAGCCTTGTTCTGTATAAAGTTGCTTCGTCCTCAACCCATTGTTGACCCACTGCTGGGCACGGATCTTCTCTCGGAATGAGAGATTTATAGGCCATAGTCCGCCGTGCTGGCCAAGTGCGGATTGGTGGACTTCACACACCTCCGACAACATTTTTTTAAAGAACTCTCGGGTGTGTAGGTTTCCTCGCGATATTTTCCTTCACCGAGTTGCTTATTGATGTCCATGGACGGCAATAACCAGCTACCCTCAGGTGGTCTGCATGTTCATTTGCAATTTTAATCTTATACAATTTTCTCAATATATTTATAAATAAACAGATATTAATATATTCAAAAATGTGCTATCTAAATTCCTTGTGGACAAATGTTATTATACAATAGATGAATTTTTAAATGACAATAATTCTGATAATTAATTAATATTGACTAGTAATTCCATGACCCGCTGATGTAAATGTTAATGCAATAATTATAATATAATGGTAATATCTTCCTAAATTATAAATATTTTTATATAATATTGTATGCCCATATGGCCGGAATACCTACCTGTATTCCACAATAAAGATATTTGATTTGATTTGAAATCAATAGAATGTTATACGCAGATGCCGTATCGTATAACGTTATATGTGCAGTGTATATATCTAACTTATTTACTTCATGCATTATCCATAGTTTGTACAACCGTAAGCGTACCGCTAACAGAATTTACAATAACGATTTGGTAAGTATTCTAATTATATGCAGGTTTTAGTTCGAGATAGTTCCTTCTCGGATTACCCTAATCTTTGTTTACGAATACTGGTTAAGAGCTAAACTTACTATTATTGTAATAGCGCTTTTAAACTTGTTGTTATGAGAAAATTATTCGTAAGGAGCTCGTTGCCTTAAAATTTGCTGCTATAAACATTTCAGTTTGGTATTAGAAGCGTAGTAATAGGTGTTGTTAGAGTTTTGGGGTTATACGACTGTTTGTATGTATATACTCCTATACTTGTAACAATAATGAAAGCAAGTTCTTACTGGAATAACTGAAGATAGTTTTACAATATTTATGTTTAAGACTTAGGACTGGATTTTGATGCATAAACGAATAAAATACACGATGTAAATAACTAAGTCAAACAGTATGTTTATGTTAGGATTTAGGTCAATGGCGGGTGAAGCCCGATGGGGCAACGCACTCAGAGGACTCTGGTTGCATTCTGTTAGATATCCTAGTCTTTTTTAAAGCGACAATGCCGACCACTGGAGGTGATTCAGTATAAGGCGTCAGGTACCTTTTGAAGGTTTCCCCCTTAAAAACACAAAAAGAAGAAAAAATATGTTAGAGTTTATATCAATAGCTGGCAAAAGGCTAGCATTATCCCCATATTACATACTGGTATTTAAGAAGAACAGGCTACTTCGTTGTTGGAGATTTTGTTGATATCTTTTTATTAATAAAACTTAAAACGCTTTCTACACTCATAAGCCCACGATATTCTCCTGTGTCGTGGGTAACATGAATACACACAAAGACAAATACACAAACACCCAGACTCAGGACAAGAATCTAAACTCATCATTCAAGATACCTGTCTGGCCAGGAATTGAACCCGGGACCCACAACGCGTCAGCCCGGTATGGTAAATCTGAATGTTAATTACATATTATTATACTCAGGCCATTTAATATTTCACACTGAACATTCTATAGCCTCCTGTCGATGCAGACAATCCTCCTGGTCAGACACTTTCCATCATCCACACCAAACGGTTGACTTTTGTTTTTTTTTGTTTGAGCATTGTAGCCGTCCTTTAAAGGCTCTTTCATATTGCTCTATTAGAAAAATACGTAAATATGCGTCATTTAAAAAAAAAAACTCCATCGAAAATCCTTTAATACTTGTTGCACCAATTTAAGAATGTATTAATGTAAATTGATAATATACTAACACAGAGAATATTCTCTTTGTACGTTCCCAGCGAATGTAAAATACAATTAAGATACACAATAATCGTATTACATATATTCCGTAAATGTAATACTGTAGGGATTAAATAGTTCAATCAGACCATTTATTTAATCAACGAAAATTCAATTGCGACATAAATGAGTGTACACGGTCAAGTACCTAATTAAACATTTAACATGTTTATCCCACGTAATTGTATTACACAATCGAGTTGCTAAATTAATCTATCAATTGAAACCATGAATTCGTAATAAACCTATTTATATTTAGAGGTGGTAGAACAGTGAACCGGGAGGGGGATACGACCGCCACACCTAGTTTTAGCGTTAAGCAGTTCTTGCGTTTCGTAGGACGTGTGTTGGCCGGAACACCTTAATATGAGGCGACCAACTTAGTCCTCGGGAGTAGCAACGCATCTGTGATTGAGTTCAAATTGAACCCTTGTTCTGTATGAAGTTGTTTACAGATGTTCATGACCACTTACTATAAGATGTACTGCATGCTCGTTTGCTACATCAAAGTAGTAAAAAAATATATTCTAGTATTGTATCAAGTACCTTGTGTCAAATCCGGGCACGGGTCTTCTCTTAGCATTTTTTTTTAGATTATAGTTCACCACGGTCGCTAGTTACGAATCGGTTTATTTCACCCGCCTTTGGGAACCTTTCTGAGAGGTCTCAGCTGTTTGGTTTTCCTGTAACGAAATGCTAATTAAATGCACATAGTTTTAGAAAAAAATGTGGTGTGTCACTAGAATTGAAAATCAAAGGCAATAAAAACTAAATAAATAATAGAACCTTTTGTGTTTGGACGAAAAAATATAACATGGAATTGCTTCAGTGGTGTACAATAATAAACTTCAATTTATGATAGAGATCCTTACTGAGATAGTAAGGATCATTTTAAAGCGTGTTGTAAGTATATTTAAGGTAATATCCATTCTCATAATACATACATATAACGTTTCATTAGAGCAGTGATAGCCTAGTGGTAGAAACTTGCCATTTCGATCGGGAGTTTCGAGGTTCAAACCCAGGCAACCGCTGATTTATGTGCCGTATTAGAAATTAATTATCAATGTTTTTCGGTGAAGGAAAACATCGTGAGGAAACCTACACACCCCTCCCGGGTATATAGGTATCCCAACGTTTCTTTAAAATAATCATTGTTTTCTTCACTCTCATCACTGCAAATTTCATTGCAAGGTTTGGCCGAAAAAAATGTAAACTTGCAATATACCCTGTAATGTAAGCTCGAAATCATTAACAATGGTCGTTTTTTAATAAATATCGTAAGTCGTAAACGTTTTATTTATGAGAGGCGTGAAAATTTATATATATCTGCCTTTATACGAACATATTAATATTTTATTGCGTATTTACATATTTGTCTGCAAGAACCTCATAAAGAGCTACAAGAATTTGGGAATTCTAATGACAAGTGAACAAAAGTGAATTTGGCAATCTTGGGTAAAATTAAAATTAAAAAAACCCTGTGATTTTTTTTATCTGACTGAAGTAGCAAACGAGCATGCAGTCCACCTGATGGTAAGTGGTCACTGCCGCCCATGGACATCTGTAATCAACTTCAATCAGAACATGGGTTCTACCTGAAGGCAATCACAGATGCGTTGCTACTCACGAGGACGATGATGGTCGCCTCATATAAAAGTGTGCCGGCAACCACACCCTTCTATCGAAACGCAAGAAATACTTCACGTTCGAAATAGGTGTGGCGGTGGTACTTCCCCAGTTGAACTACACTGGTTTTACCACCTTCAAAAGTAGCACATAATCTCTTTCTGAAGACGGTCATAATAAGTGTTGTTCCTCTTGAGGACTAAGATGGAAAAAATAGAATATAATACAACTATTCGTTTGTAATATCGAGTACACATATACATAGAATTTGCTAGGTTGTAGTTTTAATATGATTCGACGTGGGAAGTAGCACCGCTTCGTCTATTCCTTGCGTAAAACATATATCGCGTTTCATTGGAAAGGAATGATTGCAAGTTGAGTTGCATATGAGCAGTGATAGCTTAATGGTTGAAACTTGCTCTCTCAATCGGGAGGTCCAAGGTTCAAACCCAGGCACGCACCACTGATTTATGTACGTATAAGAAATTAATTATTACTGTTTTTCGGTGAAGGAAAACATCGTGAGGAAACCTACACACCCGAGTTCTTTCAAAAAAAAAGGTGTGTGAAGTCCACCAATTTGCACTTGGCCAGCGCGGTGGACTATGGCCTAAAACTCTCTCATTTCGAGGGAAGACCCCTGCCCAGCGGGATAACAATGGGTTAACGACGATGCATATGAGACGTCACATCAGAGCTTAAGAGAAGGAACACATCGGAGCTTTACTTCACATAAAAGCCCTGTTCTATATGGAGTTACAAATTGCCAGAATCTATATGGTTCCACCAGTCAGATACTAGCGTGTAACAGTTCTTGTGTTTCGGTGGATGAGTCTGGTAGCTAGGTAACTTTTATAAGAGGCGACTATCTTAGTCCTATAGAGTAAGGTCGTATCTGTGACTGACTTCAGAATTCATGTTCTTTATGAAGTTGCTTATAGAGTTCCATGTTAGTGACCACTCACCATCAAGTAGACTATATGTTTATTCACTACCTAAACCACATAAAAACACTAAAACATTCGATCTCAAATAGATTTTATATAGAAAGCAAAGATTTCAGTAAAGCCATTATCATCGTGAACATTTTCAATCTAAACGAAAAAGTTAAGAGAACAAATTAAACCAATCTTTTTATCGCGGTCTAAATAAAAGCTAAGAAACAGAGAAAAATAGAAGGTTCTAACGAGGAAAACCGATTAGTTGTTTAAGTCTTAACGAGAAAAAACAATTGGATAGTTCCGAGTGGCTGGTTCGCGATTACAGTCTTCAGTCATGATGCACCAATTAGGTGTCGCTACAACTTATGTAGCATGTGAGTTCGTCCGTATTAAATATCGAAATGAAACGAAATGAAATGAAATGTCTTTATTTTGCATAGGCCTTCGGGGGCGCTTACAAATTGTCAGTTACATATATATTTTTTTTTTACCCTACCACCGGATCGGAGCACGACTTCAACTGAGAAGATCCGGCAAGAAACTCATTGGGTTTGTCTTTTTTTCTTTGTATATGTTTTTTTTTATTTGCCATCTTGTTTTTTTTCATGGGTAACAAAAGTTAGCTCCAGTATCCTGCCCTACATTGATAACAAAAAAACGCTTTAACGCTTTCGACACTGTAAGGGCGCCTTCACATTAGGTCGCAAGTAGTGCGGCAGCAGCGCGACAGCCGTGCGACTGCAACGAATGTTGACTGTGAAGGCGCCCTAAGCCTCACATTGAGATTTTGTCACGAACTGTGGATGCTATTTACACACTAAAACGTATACACAAATGCTCAGACTCATAGTAGACTACCAGTAAATGCTCTTCTAATATCGGCATGATCAATATCTGAATATTGGATATTCAGATATCGGTCATGCCGAGAATCGAACCCGTAACCCATTGTGTCTCAGACTGGTGACCGACCGTGCGGGTCATCACAAGATATTATGTTATTATTTTCGTGTTGCTTATTTTTAAATACAAATTTGGATTTTGATGCTTAGGGTGAGTTAGGGTAGGGTAATTTAGTGCTAGGATGAGGCATTGTTATCACATTCATTTTGGTCTTAGAATTAATCGTATTACTATGGAGGACGCGTAAGCCGAACTTACAACCGAAGCCTATCTATCGACAAAGAATTCAGCGAAGAAGCACTTCACATACATTGTGTCACTCAATTATAAGTAAACAAAACGGTTACGATAGTAAAATCTGAATTTATTATTATTGTTTACCATCAGAATGAGTCTGATGTTATTCAAGCTTATGTGTGTATGTATAATTGTATGACCTTATGTATGTGCTTTTTTGACACGCATTACTGCTCAAATGGTTTGACTGATTATAACATATGCAATATTATTTGAATTGGCTCGGTTGTCAGAGTCATATAGATTATAATCCATAAATATCTGCGATCAGAGAAAAAGAGGAGAGGTCGAGGTTAAAAATTGACTTTTTTATAAAAAAAAATATGGGTATTGAATGAAAGCCAGTAAATAGATCATTAAAAAGAGTTTAATAAATTAATAATAAACCTTAAAACTTAACAATAACTATCTGAAATTGAAAGTAATCAATCAACCCAATTTTGTCCCACTGCTGGGCACGCGTCTTCTCTCAAAATGAAAGAGTTTAGGCCATAGTGTACCGCGCTGGCCAAGTGCGTTTTTAAGCAGTTGGATTTGATGTTTTAAAAAAATTATAATATTTCTTATTTAGATAGACGGTTTTGAGACCAAAAGTGTACATAGCCGGCACAGGGACTATTGCCGGCGTCGTTCAAACCTTTTCACATTATTTCTAACTACGGAACAAAGTTACAGGCGAAAGTTATATTATATAATAAATTAACCGTGACCTCATTAGCCGTTGTCGGGCATCGCAATAAATAACCCGCCTACCTTAGAAAATTTAAGAAAAGCCCTAGCAATTTACAGGGTTAAGGAATTCGATTTATGTCAAGCAAATTAACGGTCTTTAAGAACATCGTGAGAATTTAGCTATAGAAAAGGTTAATCTTTAAAAGAGTGACAGGTTGGCTGGAAATTTCTTAAGGTATATTTTTTTTCGTTTTACATCCTATTTTTTTATTTTTTATTATTGTACAGTACCGGTTGTTTTTGGAAATAACAGGATGTCTATCTGTTATCTGCTTGACGACCCGCGTGGCAGAGCGGTTACCATACTGGCCTGACGTGCAATGGGTCCCGGGTTCAATTCCCGGTAAGACAGGGAGATGAATGATGAGTTCAGATTCCTGTTCTGGGTCTGGGTGTTTGTATATTCGTCTTGTATGTGTCCATGGTACCCACGACACAGGACAACATCCTACTGTGGGGCTATGAGTTTAGAAAGCTTGTTATTATTTTTTGTTTATCGAAAAACCAACGCTATTTCCCATTTAGTGTTCCAACATAATATAGCGTGTTTGAGGGAAAAATTTGTGATAGTTATCGCAAACATTACGACTTTACTTCTGGGTAAACTTACTTTACTTTTCTTTACATTACACAAAGAGCAATCATGTTAAATGTTTTTTTAATAAGTTGCTTTGTGTAGGTGCAACCCTTCAAAAAGCGATGATTTGTCACTTTTAATCATAAACACTACTGTTTGTTTATCGAAAAAACATGCTTTCTACGTTCATAGCCCCACACTAGGATTTTCTTCTGTGTCGTGGGTACCATGGACACAGACAAGACTAATACACAAACACCCAGACTCAGAATATGAATCTAAACTCATCATTAAAATACCTGTCTGGCCGGGAATCGGACCCGAGACCCATTGCGCGTCAGACCGGCATGGTAACCGCTCGGCCACGCGGGTCGTCAATATTGTTTGATTTATCTTACCTTATTAAGTTGTTCTTAAGTGTTAATGCGTAACTACACTATTTCAGAACCTAACATTACTTACTAGTATTTTATGATATAGCGCTTAGTTCCTACACTTCATTGCTGTCATTATAATCTGATGTATTTTCCAATTGTCATATCCAGGGATGTATTATAATTGCATCAATTTCTAGCGTGAAGTTTAAAGGATGTAGTTGCCGGTTCATATGAGGCCACCATCTTAGTGTTCCGCAGTAGTAATGTCTGTATTTGATGTTAGATATAATGCTTGTACCCTATAATGTTGTTTGCAAATTCCATTAGCAGCAGCAACCACTTACCATAAGGTGGATTCCATGCTCATAGACTAATGATATTTTGACATTGATTTCATTATATTTTATAATGGAAATAATACAGCAACAGTTTCTTAAATAATACATTGAAATTATTAGCCGAGCATATCTAAAATTAAATTTTTAATATATCATACATTTTCTAATCTAAATTGCGCTAATTTTACACAAATTATAATAGAAGAATAGAGTTTTTATTATTACTTCGTTTAATATCTGTTGTTGTCGTTATTTATCTTAAAAGCCGATTTGCAGATGTAAAATACTTGTTGGATTTAAACCCAACATTTAAGCAGGAGTAGCAGTCAAACTTCCATTTCACCATCTGGTTGCCGATTACATTCGTAGCACTCGTAGAGCAACAACGTAGGCAAGCTACGGTGTAGTCTTCTCCATGAAAATGAACAAACAATATTTTTCCTAAAATAATTATTAGAGAGTGGATAAAGATCGTTGTGTCGTTGACCACGCTGTTCCACTGCTGGGTATAGGTCTTTTCTGAGAATGTAAGAGTATTAGGCCATAGTCCACCGCGCTGGCCTAGTACGAATTGGTATATAAATATGCTGTAAGTAAATTTGTATTTCGTCATGTCATAAGTATTGCAAATATTAATGATCGGCATTGAAGAGAGTTTTAAAAAGGAGAATAATTCACAATAAATATATATTTTTTATCCAATTGCAGGAGCAAACAAGCATGCAGTCCGACTGATTAATAGAGATTACTGCCGCTTATCGACACCTATAAGCAACTTCATATTGAACATGGGTTCTATCTAAAGTCAATCACACATGCGTTGCTACTTCCGAGGACTAAGATGGGAGCCTCATATAAAAGTGAGCCGTGTAGCCATGGTATTTTTCCGCTCGAACTACACTAATGCTACTTAAAACTATATTTTATAAAAAAATATTTAAACACAAATCTCCTTTCAAATAATAAAGTGAATATTCAAACCTACAAAACGCTTATGTTGTTACATAAGTGTCGTCGTACACGATGAAACTCGTGCCAGAGCCGGCAGCTAAGTGATCCCGTGCCTTACAAACGCTTTACATAGGACGGCCCTTTCATCTGCGAAGTGAAACGGCGCCTCGATTGTGGCATGTTGTAAGGAGTTGACCCGTCTGCCATCTTAAGTCTAATAAAAAGTCTTACATTCATTACATACATGTGTATATGCATGGAAAATGAAACATACCACGAATCTATATATTAATACGTGAAGCAAAAATTTGTGATTTTTAAGATACTTGCTGCAGGCGGAGGAGTATGAAAACGCACGGTTATAGTTGATGTAGAGAAGGATTGCGCTATGCTAATATGTTTTTCAAATAATGCTTAAAACATACATAAGATCAACTAAAAACACATTACACTCACTACCTTCCATTTGATCCAAGCACATACATAATAAACGAAATAGAACATTCAATGTCTTGCTATGAAACACATAACGTCAAAAATGTCAGATGTCTTTGTCAAAATACCCGCTATTGTTTTTAAATACAGCTTGGTTAATAACCCTCTTTTTAACTTAACGGGAGACGAGAAATAGAGAGGAGAAATTATTACAATTTATTTAAATTAGAGAAATATTGGTGCTACTTTGGACAATATGAAGTTCAGTTTTTTAATTTAAATTACGGTCTAATTTCGACCGTGGCGACGGGTGACTAGCATGTTTTCATCTGTCAAAGCTGTAGTGTAATACGAAACATAAATATTTAATCGGGATACGTGGAACCGATATGATTGAAAAGACACATGTGGCTTTTTTGTTACAGACTCGTTGACCATATATATGTACTACATTATTGAGTATTCGTCGTCAACCCATTATTGTCCCACTGCTGGGCACGGGTCTTCTCTCAGTATGAGAGAGTTTAGGCCATAGTCCACCGCGCTGGCCAAGTGCGAATTGGTGGACTTCACACACCTCCGAGAACTTTTTTTTTTAAAGAACTCTCGGGTGTGTAGGTTTCCTCATGATGTTTTCCTTCACCGAAAAGCAGTGATAATTAATTTATAATACGCACATGAATCAGTGGTGCGTGCCTGGGTTTGAACCTCGGACCTCCCGATCAAGAGGGCAAGTTTCAAACATTAGGCTATCACTGCTCATTGAGTATACTACATGGTAAATTAGGTCATATACGCATGTCATACTTCTGCAAAATACGACCGGTCGTTTTTGCATGAAAGAATAACAAACACATACAACCTGACAAATTTTCGCATTTAAAATTTTGAGAATTTAAAGAATATAATAATAATGTGCCCAAACACTTAATTATTATTTATAGTTTATGGACTGAATTAAATAAAAAACAAAGTAGTTTCAATAATAAATTTTATTTCGTGGACTTCGTTTGTTATTTACATAATTTTGTTCCAGTTTTTATTTTTATGTAACTTAAGATATTTACATTTAAATTAGAAACATCATATATTTGAAGACAAAACCAATATTTACTTCATAAATAACTTTATATATAGTTTTTTTAAAGTAAATTTTCAATCAAAATAATTGCAATATTGCATATTTTATAGTATTTAAAAGACATAGAGAGAAACATTTAGATATTTTGTAGGTATGTACAAAGATTAGTAGCATTTCATATTGGAGTGCTTATATACAATAGTTCAGAAGTCTTATATACATATTTACATCAACATTTCAAATACTTTTTTATTTATACAAAAACTAATATTTCCAACTGAAATAACAATTGGTAAAATCAGAATTTTAAAGCAATTGAAGCAATTTCTCGTTTCATTTAGATTGAATTGATTTGATATCGAAGCAGATTTTGATTAAAAAGTAGATTTCTCCTAACTTTATCGCAATGAGACCTCTGATAGGGCCGACTATTAAGAATTTTATCTAAAATTAAACAAATATCTTGATAAGAAAGAAAAAGTACAAACAATTACCACGCTTAAATATCAAATACAAACATCGAACTTGCCGTTGCAGAGAATCCATATTTTCCTATACAACATTTTGACATGTATCGTACATGTTAGCGTTAGAGCTCTTAGCATGAGATAATTACGTTACTATACAATCATTGTTTACGTCTCGCACCATAATTACGAAGTATATTGCATACTATGACGGAAACGTAAACAAAGAATATTTTGAGGAAATGTAATATACTTCCACTTAGGGCAATGCACGATTTTATCACGGTGTTTTCTTTATTTACCGTAGAAGTTGTATCTAAACATGCAGTACATCTGAAGGCAAATGGACCATGCCTACGGACATCTGTAATCAACCATGACAAGGATAAGAGTGTTATCTGAGGTTAGTAAGATTTATAGGTGGCGGAGGCTAGTTTTATAGGTGGTAGAACCAGTGTAGTTCGCCCGCGGAAGTTCCACCGCCACACCTATTTCTAACTTGAAGCATTTCTTTCGTTTCAATGAAAGTGTGTGGTTGCCGGTGCACTTTCATATGAGGCGACCATCTTAGTCCTTGGGAGTAGCGACGCATCTGTGATTGACCTTAGATAGAACGTCATGTTCTATATGAAGTTGGTTATAGGAGTCCATGGGCGGCAGTGACCGCTTACAATCAGGTGGACTACATGCTCGTTTGCAACTTAAATCTTATAAAAAAATGCATTGATACTCATTAGGAGTAAGTTGGAATGCCTCGGGTAAGTATGTCTTTTTTATTACACCCTTCAGGCCAGAATACAGCAGCGCATCATCCATCCGTACTATCCATACTAATGTTATAAATGTGAAAGTGTGTTTATTTGTTCCTCTTTTACGTCGCCACATAGCTATTATATGATATAGTTTATATGCTGGGAGAGTTAGGAGGGCGGAGTGTCGTAGGTTGCTTTTTACTGCGAGCTCTCATTCCCTTAAGAATATCGGTGTTTTGTTAGTTGATACATATTTAGTAGTTCCAGACGTTGTTAATAGATGGTGATAGTAAAATTCATTTGCAAGTTCTGAATCACGCAATCAAATGCTAATGTTAATTCCCTTTGACCGTGCGGGCGAAGCCGCGGGTAACATCTAGTGCTGTTATAAGGCAAAAATAAATATAGCATTGGTGCTTCTGAAGTCGAACCACAAAAAGTTCTACGACCTTAAAAACTTCAAAATATATACGACAATTCAAATCGTAAACAAGAACGGCATTTCGTCTGTTACGGCACGCACTATAACTATTATATGAATGCAAATGTAAACACAGCTTTATTCGAGCGAACCACGTAAATTATAATTGAATAACAAAAAATAGATTAATGTTTTAGTAAAACCAATAATTTTATTACGTTCGTCCAGTTTAAAAGTTAAAAACGATAAATAACTTATACGCAGTTAATAAACCACACATTAATACAGCAAGTACATATATTTCATGCTTTAACATTTATTACAAATGCAAAATACATTATTAAAACTACGTTCAGGTACCAAAATAAATATCAGTAGGTTTCAACACGTGCAGAGTAATCAAAACACAGAGAACTGCGGCAGCTCTGTCCAGTGATGACTTTGCACATCCTTGTTGCATGGCCGCAGGGTGTTCACCTGGAAAGAAAAATAAATATTAATTTAAAACAGAATAACAATAACCTTACAGGTAACCTGTAAGGGTATTGGTATTTTTCTCACTTTGATCAGTGTAATTCAATATTTAATATAACAAGTAGGTCTCGGCTGTCTGTTTGTGCAAAATAACAGCTAAATTTAGAATATGTATCAGGGTCTCTGTGACATCGTACTCTGTATGTCTTTCTAATAGGTGGCATCTACAATGAACAAAATATTTTTGTAGAATGCGTGAAAATATTTCATTTCAGCTGTCACTCACACAGATGACTTCGGGCGGTGTAGTTTTTCATAGGTATTGCTAATGTAAAATATGTATCAAACAACATTTGCGAGGTTATAGTATGACCGCTATCGTCCCTGTAGTTCCGCAATTCTGCCTGTCGTAAAAGGCGACTAAAAGGGGCTTCCGGGATTGCGGATGGTAAAAGTGGGACTTCGAACCGTTCAGCCAAGTGGCCCCGGGAAGGACGATGGCATATGGGGCTGCATGCCGTCGTAAATAGCGAGAGGCACGGTGAGCATCAATCGGTCACCAGGGACGGGCCCAAAAAGGGGCATTGCGCTCGGAGGACTCCGGGTGTGTTCCGTTGGAAATCCCGGAGTCCTCCACGTAGTGCTGAGGATGCCCAACTGGGGTTTTTAGTAAGGTAAAAATCCCACATAACTCCGCGTTGCTCCCACGGCGGCGGGTACCTTTTGAAGGTTTTCCCTCGATAAAAAAAGGTATGACCGCTACATCTAATTTTAGTGTGAAATAGTCATTGTGTTTCAATGCAATAATGTGGGGGTTGGCTCATTTTCAGTCCTCGGCAGTGCCACGCATTTATGATTTATTTAAACAACGTCTATTCTATGTTGCATTCAGATTTCCAAGGGTTGGCGTGACAATTTACCATTAGGTAAACTATTTGCTTAAACGCTTCTTTAATGTTAAAAGTAAAATACAATAATAGATACTTCAGTGATAGTTCATAATAGGTACTATTACCTAAAATATATATACTAATAACATTCGTAATAATAATTACTACGTGTACTGTAGTAATATTGGTAACAATGCACACATCCAACAGTGCAGTCGAATTTCATAAATTACTTATCGAAAAATAATTCCGTATCACGTATTCTTTCGGTACCACAATACGTGACTCGTAAAACATGTTGAAAGCTTAAATCGTTATTTTCCGTTATTTTCCCTTTTCGGAACGCAATCATTGCAGAGCAGTTTAATGAATATTTTATGAGTCGTAGTGATTATTCCGATAATGATAATGGTTCATCCATGGGATATGGGAAGGTCGATGGAGCACCTAACGAGGTTAATAGAAACTCATGTGAGTGTAAAAATAAACGGCCTTCTATATGGTTTTATCTATACATATATAAATGAAACGTCCGTATGATCGCGCATTTCGTACATATGTAAGAAAAATTTGGGAGTCTGAAGGAATCATGTAAATATTAATATTTTTAGAATTTTTGTCTATAAGTATGCTTGTGTATTTAACATCTAAACTATATACTATCTAAAACTATAGGGTTATATAGGTTTATTCATTTATTTAGTTTATACAGCGAAGTAGCATTCAGTCTTATATTTTAGTAAAATCCATCTTATATATTAAAAGTTATTGTAATTTAAAGTTATATTACATGTTTTAGACGCAAGTAAAACCAAAAGACACTGTTAGTCACGCATATTTGAGTTCCCTTATTTTATACTCTGATAGTTTGATTACATGTAGATGTATGATAATTTGATGCCATAAAAGTATGAATAATAATCTCTATAAAGATTTCTAAGTCTTCAAGTTGGTTGTCTCCAACCAATGAGATATTTAAAAGCCAATGTTTTAGTTCCTACGAAATTTGAATGGTGTCATGTCATATATAAGCTTATGCAAGTTTCATGAACAAAATAAATATTATTTGTGGTTTTTAAGTCTTATAATTAAAGTTATATGTTACTTACTATAAGAAAACATACATCATATAGATGAATGTGTTCTTATACATACCTACATACATCTTAATTTAAGTACTGTTAAAATATTTTTCAAAAGCTAACAACACTGATTATCAAAACATTTACTCGTATTTTAATAATAAAATACTCGAAACATATTTAAAAATACTGTTTCTCATTCACATTTGAACTGAAAGAAAATAAATAAGTGTAGGAAGATGTATTCGTAAATAAGCCTTAGCCAGAAATGAAATAAACATATACTAAAATTGGAATTGTACAGAAAGTTAAAAAACAACTTTGTGAATTTATTGTAAATTATTCAATGGTCACGCCAAAAAAGTTCAACATTAATAAAATATACGAATTGTTGAAATATAAGGTCAAATGTCAGGTTAGTTTTCAGTTAAAATAACATTTCGTACTTCTTCTTTTTGTTTTTGTTCAATCGGATTGATTTTACGATTGCAATTTTTGATTCTGAAAAATAGAGCTCAAAAGTCAGCGTATGAAATAACATCAAAAAATAAATTGATTGCGCTACAAAAACTTTTGAAATGTATTATTTTATTTTATAGTGTACTTAGTTGATAATTAACCTTTACACACATTTGTAGGACTACGGTATCCCCTGCCTGCGGTAAGAGGTGACTAAAATGCGAACAGCCCGAAAGGAGCAACGCGCTCGGTGGGCTCCGGCCTTCCATTGGAAATTCCAGAGTCTTCCACGCAGCGTTGAAGACCGCCGCCAAGGAGGTTTCAGTGAGGTAAATATCCCCACATAACCCGACGTTGCTCCTACGGCGTCGGCTACCTTTGAAGATTTCCCCCTCGATAACAAAAAAGGCAGATTGTTAACTTACTATATTTACTTACCAGATAACACGTGTACTCTTATAGCTGCGGGAGGCGCGTTATTCGGGCCGCAGGTGTACACCCCGGCGTCTGAACCCCTTGCCCTTTGGACTAACAGACGACTCGTGCTTTTAAGCCCCTTCTCCGTTACTAGCGAAATTCCACCTCGTGCTGAGTCGAAGTTTATTATCTGTTGAAATAAAAATATACTTATTTATATATATGGCGTATATAACACATAAGGCGGCCCAAATGCGGTCACCATTTGAGTACCGGTCTTAAACGCAATGGGTTTCAGGTTCGATCCCCGAGAGACATCAAAATGATGAATTAAATTAAATTCAGCATTTCATGTTCTAACTATGGAATTTGTGTTTGTGTGTCTACGGCGTCCGTGACACGGCGAATCGACTCATAGCCACACAGTGGGGCTGTATATACATAATTATACTATTGTGCTACTCGTGCAAAAAAAATGCTGTTTCCAGTGCGTAAAGAAAATGTGCTCTAATTGCGGCTAACTTTGCTGCTGGACACTTTATTATTTAATAAATTTGTTTTTTCTCCCCCTCATATAAGAATTTTGAAGGTGGTAGAACCAGTGTAGTTCGACCGGGGAAGTACCACCGCCACACCTATTTCTAGCGTAAAGAATTTCTTGCGTTTCGATAGGAGGGTGTGGTTGCCGGCACACTTTTACATGAGGCGACCATCATAGTCCTCGGGAGTAGCAACGCATCTGTGTTTGACTTCAGATAGAACCCATGTTCTCTATGTTGATTACAGATGTCCATGAGCGGCAGTGACCACTTACCATCAGGTGGACTGCATGCTCGTTTGCTACTTCAGACAAATAAAAAAAAAAGAAGAATTTTATTTCGTAGTTCCCAAAAAGTTATATTTTATGTTGTTATTTTTATATGATGAAGTGGCATTTTTTCATTTAAAGACGAGATGAAGACTAATGGTCCTATTATTTAAAAATTTAATAAAGATAATTATATTTTCATTCATCTTTCTTTTTCACCTGTACATTATATCCTATCCTAAATTTGTATAGACCTATTATTGTATGTAAATTATACGTATTTCTTAACAAAATCAGCGTTGTATTCCGCGATCTATGTGGATCTACGTCGGTACTAATGTTACAAAAAAAAAAACGTCGGTAGCTAAAGGTTAGTATAATTAGTAGAATTCCTATCTTATTACGAATTGTTTGCGAATACACACATCGTTTGCATGCGTGGGCGGTACTCGCGAGGCACTTGCGTGCCAAAGATATTACTATGCCGGTCCAGTATGGATACCAAGCTCCAACATCCAATTTAATTCCAACAATCAATCAAGCACGCGTTGTGGAATTTTCATGTAATTTTGTTAGTCTTAGGGCTATAATCCTGTCACGCGGGTTCAGTACGCATGTGGATTTGGTCTTCATGTATGCCACTTGTTTATCATTTCATACGTTTACTACCACGCGTGCTACATGTGCACGCGTGGTAGTAAATGTATCTATGAAATGGTTGTAATGGATCTATGAATGGACGTAATGCACTAAATTAGTCCACCTGTAGAGTCAGACACCAGATATGAATACCGGGTCAGATAAGAATGTTGACATGCGTGAAAGGAAAATAAATGTGCGTTAACGAATTTGAAACACATCATAAATATTTATAATATATTCGTATCCTTTTATCCTTCATAATCACTATTTATATTATCTGTTCGACCAAACGCCTACTCATTTCCATTAGGCACATTAAAACTAAAACTTTAATGTTGAACTAAACTAAAAAGGTCGTTTTGAAAACTATAGAGTTTGCGATCATTTATTTGCAGGAGAATATGGTAAATCGAGAATATTTCGAAACGGCCGAAGCGAACAGTTCGAACTAAATTAGATAAATGTTTCTAAACTTCTAGAAAGGCTAAACTAATATAAAATTGTTTCTGAAAGAATAAGTTAAAGAGCAAGGAATTGGCAAATCGAGCTTGAAGCGAATAGTTAATAAAGAAAAATAAATGTATCTATAGAAATAATAAAACTCTGTCCCCAATTTGAAACAATAGAAAAGTCTCAATATGAATTATAATAATGGTTTTGCAAATTAGGTTATTACTTCTCTTTTTTTACGTATATATAGATAACTGGGACATAATTGACCTTTCACGTAAAGATAAAAAAGGATACTGATGAAGCTACGTATTATCCGTATAACACGCATAGTTAGTAAACATTAAAAAATATGCAAAAGCATATACCTATGTAGATGGTTGTATGTAAGTATTATTTATGTATTATGTTTATATGAAAAACAATTACCACCAATTCGCACTAGGCCAGCGCGGTGGACTATGGCCTATAACTCTCTCATTCCGAGAGAAGAAGACCCGTGCCCAGCGGTGGGAAAATAATGAGTTGACGAAGACAAAAAATAGCAAACAAGTATGCACTTTATTTTATGGTAATCGGCCAGTGCCACCATCGGATATATGTATGCAATTTCATGTATAATAGAGGTTCTAGTTGAAGTCTACTATGGATAGGTGCTACTTCACTAGGATAAGATGGTTGCATAATAAAAGTGAGCCGTTGAACATAGAATGTCGATTATACACTTTTTCTTATTACATTGAAGGAGCAAACGAGCATGCAGTCCACCTGATGGTAAGTGGTGCCTGCCGCCCACGGACATCTGTAACCAACTTCGTATATAACATAGGTTCTACCTAATGTCAATCACTTTGCGTTGCTATTCCCGAGGATTAAGATGGCCGCCTCATGTAAAAAAGTGCCGGCAACCACACTCTTTAAACGAAACGCAAGAACTGCTTCACGCTAGAAATAGGTGTGGCGGTGGGATCTCCCTGGTCGAACTGCGATGGTTCTACTACTTGTCAAAACGCCTATTTGCCTAAAAATAATTCCAGGGCTACGTTGCTTCTTTTTACAAATTGAAAGTCACGGAAACTCAAAAAGAAAACACATCGTTAAACGTATAAATGTAATATTTTATGAGAAAACACAAGTTGGAGTTATCACACGAGACAAGGAGTAAATCGCGCGTTTTTCCATTCCCCAAATAACGGTACATTGAACACAGACAAGTGAACGGAAAATGCAGATAACAATACCGAAATATGAACTCATCATAACGCGAAACGAAACATCAAAGGCTAAAGATATAACGATCCGGCAAAGAAACGGTGGAAAATCAGTGTTTGCCAAATTTAATACCGATAAAATATCGAATTGTCTTTTGCGTTCTGTTTCGATTGAAGCTGAGTAAGCTTTATAGAAAGTTGGCTGTTGGTGGATGTAGTAAATATTAAAGAGTACTTTTTCCTGATTTTTCATCAATTAATTATTTGTTATGTAAGGGGAAACATGCTTTGGAGTTAATTACAGGCGTAGCTAAGATTTCACACTATTATGCCATGCAATAATACAGTGTAGTTTTGTTTAAGCTATAATTTACTTTCGTAATTTATTGTCATGGACAAAATGTTTGATAATTGTAAGATAAATATATAATAAATATACATAAATATATAAATATATAATATATAAATATATAATAATGTTTTATTTTAGAAAACGAACGTAATTTGACATCAGTGCTATATTTTTTTTAAAACTTAAACCATTTTCTACACTCATAGCCCCATAGTAGGATTTTTTCTTGTGTCGTGGGTGCCATGGACACACATACAAACGAATGCACAAACACCTAGACCCAGAAAAAGAATCTAAACTCATCATTCAGATACCGCTTGCCGGAAATCGAACCCGTGACCCACTGCATGTAAGACCGGTAAGGTAACTACACGTCGTAATCGGTTTTCGATTCTCACATATATTTTTTTGTCATTGTCAAGTCCATACGGAATTATAATAGTAGTTCTTGTAAAGCGATGTAATTTTTGACATACATATATTATAGATAGCAGTACGAAACGACGTTTTTTATCCAATTAGTGTAGCAATCCAGTATATTGTCCACCTAATGGTAAAAAGTCACTGCCGCTGACAGCTGTCAGCAGTCATATATAGCACCCGTAGCGTAGTACTACGCTACGATTTGCAATATACTGGATTGCTACACTAATTGGATAAAAAACGACGTTTTTTATCCAATTAGTGTAGCAATCCAGTATATTGTCCACCTAATGGTAAAAAGTCACTGCCGCTGACAGCTGTCAGCAGTCATATAGAAGACGGGTGCTATATTTATATAGCACCCGTAGTGTAGTTCTACTCCCGAGGACCAAGAGGGTCGTCTCAAATAAAAGTGTGCCGGCAACCACACTCTTCCATCGAAACGCAAAAACTGTTTCAATTAGAAATAAGTGTAGCTCCCCGGTTGAACTAAAATGAATGTGGTACATTGGCCTGTATACATATATTTAGTCTAGTTTGAAGAAAGAGCAGTGATAGCCTAATGGTTGAAACTTGCCCTCTCGATTGGGAGGTCCGAGGTTCAAACCCAGGCACGCACCACTGATTCATGTGCGTATTATAAATTAATTATCACTGCTTTTCGGTGAAGGAAAACATCGTGGAGAAACCTACACACCCAAGAGTTCTTTAAAAAAAAAAAACATGCGTGCGTACAAAGTACACATGTCAGAAGTGAAACTTCTTTGAAAATAATATCAAAATTGTAAATAAACAAAAATATAACAGATATATTACTTACTTCGAATAATTGCTTGATACAGGACAACTTACAAATTTATTCACAAAGTTTTTTCACAAAGTTTTTCACAAAGTTTTTATTTATAAAATTCACTTACTGTTTATTCACTGTAGAAGTGCCTAATAATATTGTAAATATTACGCTATGCGACAGAAATGCCATCTAAAGTTCTAATAATTAACTAGTAAACGAATACACAACCTATAGGGCGTGTATTCTTTCTCGATATCCCTTATTCTCTCTCTCTCTTGTTCAATCTTTCTCACTATAGCTCTCTCCCACCTCACACTCCATAGCACTATGCGTGATACGACGTTCGCTCTGTCTCACTTTTTCTCTCAATCTTTCTCACTCGCTTGCTCCCTACTCTCACTCCACGGCTAGTTGCTCATGCTACGTTCGCCCTGTCTTACTCTCTCTCAATCGGTCTCGATCACTCTCTCTCTCTTTTCCGACACTTCCGTTGCATACCGGCGTGACGTTTCATCTGTAAAAATTTTACCCTCATGCGCCTAAAGAAGTTTCACTTCAAAAAGTTTTCGGAGGTGTGTGAAGTCCACCAATTCGCACTTGGCCAGCGCGGTGGACTATGGGTCTATGGCCTAAACTCTTTCATACTGAGAGAAGACTCGTGCCTAGCAGTGGGACAATAATGGGTTGACGACGACATGTAAATATTATCAAGAGTTGACTACAAGTGCCCATCGTTGAAAAGTGCTACGTACCATAAGGGAGCATGCTTGTTTACAACTTCTACAATGTGCAGTATATGTAAGAAATATAAGAAGAAATTAGAGCAGTGATAACCTAATGGCAAGTTTCAAAACTTGCTCTTATGATCGGGAAATCCGAGGTTCAAGCCCAGGTACGCACCACTGATTTTTGTGCTTATTAGAAATTCATTATCACTGCTTTTCGGTGAAGGAAAACATCGTGAGGAAACCTATACACCCAAGAGTTATTGAACAAAAAAAATCTCAGAGGTATGTGAAGTCCACCAATCCGCACTTGACCAGCGTGGTGGATTAAAACTCTCTCATTCTGAGAGAAGACCCGTGCTCAGCAGTGGGACAATAATGGGTTGTACCCCAAGAAGAAATATGATGATTTTTAAGAATATGTTTTTTTTTTATTTGACTGAGTGGCAAACGAGCATGCAGTCCACCTGATGGTAAGTGGTCACCGCCGCCCATGTACATCTGTAATCAACTTCATACAGAACATGGGTTCCATCTGAAGTCAATCACAGATGCGTTGCCACTTCCGAGGACTATGATGGTCGCCGCATGTGAAAGTGTACTGGCAACCACACCCTTCTATCGAAACGCAAGAAATGCTTCACGCTAGAAATAGGTGTGGCGGTGGTACTTTCCCGGTCGAACTACACTGGTTCTACCACCTTGAAAACGCCATAGGTATTAATATATTATTACTGAGGGAAATAAAGTTTCATAAGCAACGTGCGTCACGTTTCGACGATATGGCTTTTCGGTGTGGGCGAGTCATAACAACAAATAATGTTGGTATAAATAATATTTTTGTACGGAAAATAATCCACGGAAGTTTGGGGAAAAACCTACGCTACGTTGTTTAAGTTATCAAGTATACACAAAATATAATAAGCTTAGCTAAATATACATTCATTGTATATGTAGGCGGGACACCGCGTAATTATGAAAAACACGCTGACGAATATAATTATTTTAGTTACTTTAAAGATCGAAAATTGTTTGTTTATTAAATTAGCAATATTAAGTGATTTCTTAAGATGTTAATTTAGTTTACTCTCCATAAATTTGTTATTGTCACCTCACCCAACTTTATTATAAATAGACGAGCGCCTGCCGGTAGAAGGAGGTTCTTGTTTAACCGTCGAAGCGATCGGACCTCCTCAAGTGTGAATAAATCGAAGTTTACTCCTGTGTCTTACTTGAAATCTTCAAGAATGGACAGTAATGAAGACTCCTGGCCTTCCTGACGTCACGCCCACTTCGTTATATATATTTTGTATAACTGAGGTATAAAAGAGCATACAGTTCAACAGTTGATAAGGGGTAACTGCAGTTAATAGTTATGTACTTGAGATTGACCACAGAGTCCACCGATTTGTTGTTATAATTGAGAACTATCTCGTCCTTGTCGTTCATTAGCAAATTGTATCAAATCAGAATAAAGCACACTCGATACTGCTTTTACAGGACATCAATAGATGTAAGAGTGTTATGATTACATGTAACTAAGCAGAGTTAAAAAATAATAATTTTGTTGCATACATTACATCATGGCACATGATATCAATTAAATAATTTCAAAAAACAAAACTCCATCGCCAATAAATATTTAACTGAAAAGGATAAAACATCTACCGCAATAATGAGGCATATGAGATAGAAATTACATATTACTACCCGTCGCACCATTCGAAATTCGACCGTAATGTAATATAAAAAAACTGTACATATATTTCTCAATTAATAAATTGCATTGATTTTATTGATTAAATCACCCGTTAAAGGTAAAAACAGGTTTAAATTAACTTAGCATTTAAAAGCAATAGTGGGTATTTTGCCAAAGACATCTGACATATTTCGTTTATTGTGTTTGTTTCAATTGCAAGGTAGTGTGTGTAATGTGTTTTTAGTTGATATTATGTGTGTTTTATGAATTTTTTGAAAGAAAAATATTAGCATTGGGCAATCCTCCTCTACTTCAACCAAAACCGTGCGATACTCCTCCATCTGCGGCAAGTATCTTAAAAACGGATCACAAGTTTTTGGTTCATGTATTAATATATAGATTAAGTTGCCAACAGTGTGCTAAAGAACTGGGCATACATCCACGTATTTCGATTTCTTCAGCACGCATACGCTCGACAAACATTACTCTCCTTCTATTTTAACAGTATAACGTGATTACCCATTTCGATGTCACACTAAAATCTATCCTTCAGCAAGTATACGCTCGAAAAACATTACTCTCCTTCTGACTATGTTAACAATATAACGTGATTACTCGTTTCGATATCACACTAAAATCTAATATAATAATTAGTCGATAAAATTAGTTAATTGACGCCGAAGGGAAGTTGCCTGAGTCGATCATAGATCCGGAAGTATCAATTAACAAATTAACTGAAATTATCACAGAGTCACCGTTGAGCTGGAAGGAGATATAAAGGAGACATAGAGGAATGAGGTCAATATATAAATGAATATTTCCACATAAGTGAAACAGTAAGTACATTCATTTATATATGCATATTTTATATTGAGCATGAAACCATTGTACCTGAAATAGTACCTATAACCTGAGGCAGTGTTGTTCATTTTAGACATTTAGTGCTTAAAAAAATTAAGCACTAAATGTCTAAAGTGGAAAACCCATGTCACGGACGTCACCACAACGGTCTGATACAAAGAGGATTCTGGGTTTGACTACTTAAATGCTTATATTTATATTTCATTTCGTTTTTGACAACCCTTGTGGCGGAGCGGTTACCATACCGGTCCGACGCGCAATGGGTCCCGGTTCGATTCGCAGCCAGACAGGTGATATGAATGATAGGTTTAGATTCATGTTCTGGGTCTGGGTGTTTGTGTATTCGTCTTGTGTGTGTCCATGATACCCACGACATAGTGTGGGGCTATGAGCGTAGAAAGCGTGTGTGTGTATTTTTAGACAAGCTATTTGTGTATTTTTCTATGTATGTGCCTACAATATTATACTTACCTACTTATCCACAATATTAATCGACCTGAAACCACTGTTAAATTTTCAAAATTTCAGTGTCTAAAAAACTAATTTCAAACAAAATTCCTTAACAAAGTACGTAAACTTTTTTTCAAAACTGACTTAACATAAAGAAAACAAATTCCATAGTCAGCCACAACTATTTTCGCTCGTTGAAATTCATGTACATAATTTGTAGCAGTTTTCATAAATTAAAACTGGCGGTGTTTCTGCGTGGCCGCTCCGCTTAAAGCCGCAGGCAAAGTTCGCGCTTCGTTAATCTCATAACGATATTAAGTCTACGGTAAATATAGGGTTTATTGTTGTAAGAAAAAATTAAACGAAATTTAGATACGTGTTAAATTGTTAAAAGGTAACCCTCAGTCTCTTCTTCACTGGAATTCTGCCTGAAAGCTACCGCCGTTAAACATATTTCTAGTGTGAAGCGCTTCTTCCATTTCGATGGAATGGTGCGGTTGCCCGTTCACTTTTATATGAGGCGACCATCTTTGTCCTCGGGAGTAGTAACAAATCCCAATATATGAAATTGCTTACAGGTGTCTATGGATGGTAGAGACCACTTACTCTCAAACGCGTGCAGGTTCGTTTGTTTTGTGCGTTTAAAGTAGCAAACGCTAAAAATAACATGTTGTTCAAGTTATATGCCATAGTAGCCAATAGGTATAGGCAATTGCCATACACCTAAACATTGACTCCGACAGTTACAATTACAATACGTTTGAAAGATTCTTTAACTATAATATGCTCGAGGAGATTCGATTTTTCATTATTATAAAACGGAACGTAACAGAAGCTATGTGCTCACTCACAAGAAATATTTACGTTGAAAATAAATAGACAGTAAACTTTCTCTCAGTGAATTGCACAGTATATAGTCGTAAATGAAAAGCTGGTGGGAATAAACGCAACATTGTTTTCGCTTTTTTCGTTTCACCCACATAGCTCATTGGCCCATTTGCGCGTATATTTAGCACAAACGAAAATGGTGTACCTATGTAATATATTTTTATATGGTTGAAGTATCAAACGAACTTGCAGTGCACCTGATAGTATCGACATTTTTATGAGACATTATTTAATAAAACATGGGTTCTATCGGAAATTAAACAAATATAAACAGATACCACATCCTTTTACTAAAACGCAAGAACTGCTTCAAACTAGACATTTAACAGATGGTAGAAGTAGTACAGAGCAGTGATAGCCCAAATGGTTGAAACTTGCTCTCTCGATCATGAGGTCCGAGGTTCAAACCCAGGCACGCACCACTGACTTTTCTAAAATTATGTGCCTATTGAAATTAATTATCACTGCTTTTCATTGAAGGAAAACATCGTCAGGAAACCTACACACCCGAGAGTGCTTTAAAAAAATGTTCAAATCATCTTAAAATAATAAGTGAGTTGGCAAACAATGTCATAACTGTCTTTAGTTAGCACTCAATTTATCCGATTGCTAAATGTTATTATAAATATTAACGCACCGATAATAATTATTTTAGTTAGTTTAAAGATCGAAATTGTTTGTTTATTGAATTAGCAACATTTAATGATTTTTAGAATTGTAATTTAGTTTACCGTCCATAAATTTGTTATTGTCACACCACCAAACATTGTTATAAAAAGGCGAGCGAACGCCGGTAGAAAAGATTCTTGTTTAACCGTCGAAGCGATCGGACCTCATAAACTGTGAATAAATCGAAGAAGTTTACTCCTGTGTTTTACTTGAAATCTTCAAGAAAGGAAAATAATGAAGACTCCTGGCCTTTCTGACGTCACATCACACGTCAATTTCACTTCGTTATATACATAGAGCATTGCGTTGAAGGATATTTTTATTGCTGGAATCATTCAAAATTACATGCAAAGTACTTTGTAGTGATGTAACGAATGTTATTGTTTGGTATTTGCGAATGCGAATGCGAATATTCCTTATCGACATTCTCAAATCAATGCAAAATGCAAATGTTGTTTGTTTCTGTTTTTGGTGTAGATTACCGGAAGATATAAATTTTGGAGACCTTTTGTTTGTCAAAAAATTTCAGTAAAATTACATTTGTTTGAATTTGGCGACCATTTTTTGCAAAACACTTAAATATTCGCAAAGATTCGCACATTTTTTGCGAATGCGAACGTGAATTCGAATATCTAAAAACATGTGAATATTCGACAATCCTAATGCAATTATTCGTCTCATCACTAGTACTTAGCAATGACGGGTAAAAACGTAAACAATTGTTTTGAGAAATTATAATAAACTCATACTAAGGGCGCAGAATATGTCACTGTGGATCTCGTTCTACTCGGTTTCAGAATTTATGATCCTTGTTTTCTCTCTGCGGTTGCGAAACTGTCACAGCATTTAATACCCTCGGGCATTGTTATGATAATGTGACTTGGTGCCGAAATTTGACTCTGACCGCAAAACCCGGTGGTCAAGAAAAATAATGTCCTTACGGTGTCATTACTCTTTAAATCAAAAAGCAAAAGATGTATTTTCAAATGAAAATAGTGTACCAGCATGTAGTCTGTGTCATACTATATTGGCATACTGTCGACTAATATTCAATCGTTTGTTCTGCAAATCTTCGATAATATTGATAAAATCTATTCGATCGATAATAATTTATTTTTAATTGTATTTTTATGTTAAAACTATAGTGTGCATTAATTAAAGAATAATAGATAGTCTTTTAGTTTTTGTAGGTGTAGTTCGACCGGGGAAGTACCACCGCCACACCTATTTCTAGCGTGAAGCAGTTCTTCTGTTTCGATGGAAGGGTGTGGTTGCCGCCACATTTTCACACGAGACGACCATGTTAGTCCTGTGAGTAGCAACGATGTAATTGACTTTAGATAGAATTTCATATTCTATATGAAGTTGCTTACAGGAGTTCACGGGCCGCAGTGACCACTTACCATCAGGTGGACTGCATGCTCGTTTGTTACTTTAATCTTATAAAAAAAATCTTACTATCAGTGAGTTATTGACCGTCTATCGATAAATTATTTCTTTATACCTGATTGATACACATATCTCACTCTCATCAACCCATTATTGGCCCACTGCTGGACACGGGTCTTCTCTCAGAATGAGAGAGTTTAGGCCATAGTCCACCGCGCTGGCCAAGTGCGAATTGGTGGACTTCACACACCTCCGAGATTTTTTTTTTAAAGAACTGTCGGGTGTGTACGTTTCCTCACGATGTTTTCCTTCACCGAAAAGCAGTGGTAATTAATTTCTAATACGCACATAAATCAGTGGTGCATGCCTGGGTTAGAACGTCGGACCTCCCGATCGAGAGGGCAAGTTTCAACCATTAGGCTATCACTGCTCTGTACACACATACTTTACTATTAAAATTACATATATACTTTACTATTAAAATTTTGAATTATTTCCGGAGTAAAACTCAGAAAACTAGTTTTGATTACGTAGGTGTTAGAAAATATAGCAAATATTTATACTATTACTAGTTCTAACCCGCGGCTTTTCCTGCACGGTCAAAGGGAATCAACATTAGCATTTGATAGCGTGATTCAGAACTGGCAAGTGAATTTTACTAACGCCATCTATTAACAACGTCGATATTCTCATGGAAATGAGAGAGCGCGGTAAAAAGTAGCCTACGTCACTCTCCGCCCTCCTAACTATCTCCCAGCATATAAACCTTATCATTTAATGGCTATGTGGCGTCGTGAAAGAGGAACAAACAAACACACTTTCACAGTTATAATATTAGTATGGATATAAGAAAAATATGCCTTAGTAGTCAGACCACGAAGTATTTCATCACCTCCAGAATCCTGTCTATTCAATTCTATTTTCAAGCGAAACCTATTTCCAAAGTACTAATCCCATTTAATTTTCCACTCATAGATTCGGATCTCTATTCTAAGCTAGATAACCGGCTCTGATCCTTGTCGATGAGGCGTTTACCATGAAATTGTTCGGAAGGCTATTCATAATGAAATTAGGCTTAAGTCGGCTAAATCCATTGACTAGGATTATAAATTGAAAGCGTTTCGGGGATTTAATTCTCTTCCAAATGTATTATGGTTGGACATAATGGAAATTTTATAAAAAATAACATATTTAGCCCTTAATAGTTTTGATTAGAAGACCCAATGTATTTGGACTGTCTATTTCTTTGTATGCTTATAAACTGAGAAACATTTGCGATGGTACTGAATGGAGAATCAGATGAACGAAAGAAAGAGAGTTAGATTATAATTAGTAGTTTGTGGGTATTGTTAATTTTTACAATCACAAATACATGAATACCTACATCAGCAATTTTTTGATATAAAAGATTTAAGGTATAAATTATAGATTTTGATATTAAGATATTATATTAGATTTATCAATTGACAAACATTCAATCTACAGCATCGTAGAATCGAGATTCGGTAATAGGAATTAAATCTTCTCGACTATATATACTTAAGAACGCAAACTTAGGTATGAAAGAAAGAAAGAAAGAAAGAAAGAAGTCAATTTTTGGGTTACAATAATATTGATTACATAAGATGTTTAAAAAAAAAACAAAAAAAAGGGCGCCAAAAATTGAATATGCCGGTTAAGGCGTTCTAAATGTATGGCACTCACATACTCGTATTTATCATTAAAAGATTTACAATTAGACACTTTATTACAATGCTGATAACCTTAGAATATTAAATATTTTTAAATCACCGTTTAAGAATTCATCATATATGTATTGGTTAGTGCGCTCATGTTTTCAGCAAACGTGCAAGAGATAGAAAGAATTTCCTGCAAAGGTATTCTATCACAAGAACGATGCAAAAAGACGTTTTTAATAAAGCAAATGGTATACGGATATCGTTAGGTTACATGTATAACATTATGAAATCATAGTGACGTTGTTAAATTAATAAAATTAAAAATCTGACTCGTTGAATATATTGATTGTATTCATTTCTAAAATTTATTATTTTTTCTATTGTTTTTAAGGAGACCGGTATTTTGTTTTTTTGTAAAATAATGTAATTAACTTAACGGTTTAGATTAGAAAATGCTAACCTAGATAAATACATATTCTTCCTTAATATACGTACGTATATTATAATGATACGTACGTATTCGTAGTACGTATTATTATAATTACTTAATTTTATGTATTACGTAACGTATTACGTGCGCATTATAAATATTACTGTTATTTAAAAATAAAGTCTTCCCTTTTCCGTACCCTCTTTCTCTGATCGCGGGAGCTATATTTAGAAACATATAAATGCTCAAAACGCCATACCCTCCTGACGTTGTCGGGTAAAAAAGAAATAAAATATTCCAAGAGACCCGATACCAACAGTGGGACATAAAAGCGTTATCTTTCACGAACTGATTCATTCTTGGATGAATAATCGGGGCCTATTGTCAGTTTTAATTATTTCATTAAGCTTACTGCTTCAGTAGCCAGTGTTAATTATTATATAAATTACAAAATCTTCTAATGATCGCGCATTAAAGTTAGGATCCAATTTATTGGTGGATATAGTTTACTTGTAATCATATATTAATGTAATTTAGAAACAAATCTTATTTTAAATTTAAAATAAAATGTGGCTGGTCCCGTTTTCAAAAGCAACGATCATTCCATTTTTTCGAATGGACGAACTATGTTGTTTGTCGGTGTTGGTATCTCAAATGAAATTAATACATAAACTACTTCACTATACTAAATAAAATCAATGGATGATTAAGTGATGTGATAAATTAAACAAACTGCACGTGAAAGAATGTATAAAAAACAATGTACCAAATAATACTGAAATAGTTAACAATAATCAAGAGAAAAATTATAAATGAATAAAATTATGAAATAATAAAAAAAACGATTGAATAAATTATGATCAGGTGCATAAGTAAACTTAAGCGTTAATCATTTAAAAGAAGAATAAACTGATGTTACCTGTTCACCATGTGTCCAGGTAATAGAAGAAGGTGGCTCGGGCGTATGCCGGACGGTGCAGGTCAGGTTGATGGTGGAGCCCGCCTGGATGAACAGCTCTTGACCACTCGATATCTCTGTTTCTGGTTCTAAACAAAAATAGAATTAAGTCCTTTAATTAATCTTAATAAACAAATACATAAGATTCCAATAGTTGTGCGTCGTCAGAAAAGGAAAGATTTATAATATTGATATATTTTCCTATGAAAAGTTCGAACTACGTTATTAATTTCTGTTCAAGATATACGGCTTTGTTATAGCAGCAGTTTTATTTAGTATAGTTGTAACTTTTAGGCTTAACGTGAACATAAGCCATGTTACAAGTTAATAGGCAGAATCAATAATGCTTAAAATAGCCTACGCTCATACCCCATACTAGAAATTTTGTATCGTGATCAGCGTACATTTATAAAAATTAGTAAATAAACATTCGTAACAAAAATAAATTTATCGATTACGTATCTACACTACCAGCAAACTTATTCTATGGACAAACTTACATTAGTAGATCTCCAATTCTTAGAATTAGGATTGCAAGTCGTCTTGCAATTCTTTTTTTTCAAAAATTTTATTGTTAACGATAATGAATACATTTCTCACCTACGATGTAGAGGTTAACTACAAAATTAATAATAGTCTTAGTAAGTCGTCCTCAATCCATTATTGTCCCCCTTCTGAGCACGAGTCTCCTCTCAAAATGAGAGAGTTTCACGTGACAGTCCAACGACGTACAGTCAGTACGTATTAATAATTATTGTAGACTGTGGGCAATTCGCGACCATTGCTCGAAGAGCGACTTTTGCTACTCCTGTTTAAGAACATTGATGATTCGCTCAATGTAAACCATAAGGTGTGAAGTTCCTCACCTACTATATTGAGGTAGACCGCGTGTCCAATGGGCGGCGTGGTGGAGATCTGGCACTCGTACTGGCCGGAGTCGCGGCGCTGCGGGCTGCGGATGCGCAGCGCCCACTCCTCGGAGCGCGGCTTGTGCTGCGCCTCGAAGCGCTGGTCCGACGTGTACGTGTACCGACCCACCGTCAGCAGGTGGATGTCGCGGTGTCTCACCCATGATACCTAGGAACAATAATCTATATTTCAACACATGAAACAAAAACTTGTGGTGCATTTTTAAGTAACTTGCCGCGGACGGAGGAGTATGAAATTTTGCACAGTTATAGTTGACGTAGAGAAGGAGTGCAGAATGTTAATATTTTTTTCACATAATGCACATAAGATACATAAATTCAACTAAAAACACATTACACCCACTACCGTGCATTTGTCACAAACACATGAATAATAAACGAAATAAAACATTCCACGTATGAAAACACAGAACGTCAGAAATGTCAGATGTCTTTGTCAAAATACCCTTTATTGCTTTTAAATACAGCTTTGTCAATTAAACTTCTTTTTACTTTTTACCTTTAACGGATGCGTTCAAAATAACTTGAAAATGATTACAATTTATTTAAATTATAGAAATATTGGTGTTACTTAGGACAATATGAAATTTAGTTTTTTAATTTAAATTACGGTTGAATTATGACCGTTGCGACAGGTGACGAGTATCAATAAAATATTCAACAGATATCTGCAATTAAATAGGTACAATGAAATAAAATGTCTATATTTTTGTACATGTTTACGGGGGCTCTTATTGACAATTATTAATTAATGTTTTTTACATGTCCACCAATTCGCACTTGGCCAGCGCGGTGTACTATGGCCTAAAACTCTCTCGTTCCGTAGAGAAGACCCGTGCCCAGCAGTGGGACAATAATGGGTTGACGACAACAACATTACATCGGATCGCAAGACGACCTCAAAACACGAGGTTTTTTTAGCTATGATTTTATAAATCCTTGTTGCACATTTAAAACATTTAGTGGTGACGAGATTACTTTATTTATAGAGAATATGTGTAAAAACCGAAAGAATCGCTAAAATGTACTCTTAAAAACCATGTAAGTAATTATTACGTTAATAACAACGTGTACCATTTTTTTAAAAGAGAACCAATAAATTTATGTCATTTATATAGTGTAAGGTCAATTCGTCAGTGACTCTATAATTGGACCTTCTACAATAAAATTCACATTCATTCCACCCACTATAAACGCTGATTAAATGTGTCTAGGCGGGATGAAATGACCGTCCCGAAGAAACTTGTAAGTAATGCTACTATGTAGTGAGACTGATAAAAGCATTCATATTATAGACCTTTATTCAGCTTGTATTGAGATTTGTATCGAGATTTTTGTTCTGTAACGTTTTATTATGCATTTTATTATTATAAATGGACAATAAACTTTACTAGGTTTTTAGCGTTCCGTACCCAAAGTGTGAAAACGGAACCCTATTACTAATACTGTTACCAGGCTGTATATAATGAACCGTGATAGTTAATAGTTGAAATTTTCACAGATGATGTATTTTTGCGGCCTTTATAACAACAAATAATATATAAAAATGGAATGAAATAAATACTGAAGGTTCCCATACAACAAACGTGAATATTTGCCGTATTTATATGAATATAATAACACGGAAGCCTTCGTGCGCTTGTCCGATTCGCTCTTGCGCGATTTTTACTTTTAAATACAGTAGAAAACTCATTAAAATAGTGGTTTATATATGGCAATAAGTAATGATTTTTTCTTAAGGTTAAGCGGTTACCATACCGGTTTGACGCGCAAAGGGTCCCGGGTTCGATTCCCGGCCAGACAGGTGTCTGAATTATGAGTTTAGATTCATGTTCTGGTCTGGGTGTTAGTGTATTTGTCTTGTGTCTGTCCATGGTACACACGACACAGGAGAAAATCCTAATGTGGGGCTATGAGTGTAGAAAGCGTGTGTTCTCTAAATTAAAAACATTTTTTTCATGGAAATGTAGAGTTCAACCCTACTAATCTCCTTTCCACCACAAGACTCATTTGCATGTTTAAAAGTTAGATAACCATTGCAGAAATCCCGCAGAATTTAATTTTATTAAAATGATTGCTTAATTTCTACTTGAAACTACGTTATCTTTTAAAAAGGTAGGGTCGTTTTGTAATTATTTTTCTCTGAAGTCAAGATTTGACGAGTCATGAAATCGTAAGCCATTTAACGTCAGCTTAAATTTTGTATGTTAATATTTAGTTGGAGAAGAAATTTTATTTTTACAGAACATGCTTTTACTTTAAATAACGCTTGTAATATTTTTATTTAATTAAGATATATTTAATTTAAATATAGATTACAAAATGTGGTATTAAGTATTTCATTGAGGCGACCATCATAGTCCTTGGGAGTAGGAAGAAATTTCTCGTTGACTTTTAAATAACCGCTATTAGGTATATATGAAGTTGCTTACAGGTGTCGGTTGGAGGCAACTAAAAGGGGCTTCCAGGGTTGCGAGGGGCTAGAGTAGGATCTCGAACCGTTCAGCCAAGCGATACCGGGAAGAACGGCGGCATTTGTGGTCGCATGCCGCTTTAAAGAACAGAATGTGCAGTGAACGTATTCGTTCACCAGGAGGAAGATTGTTTCAATCCATACACGTTCGTAAAAAGTTTATTATATGGATATTGAAACGTAATTTACTGTCTAAAGTAACTCTAAGGTCACGTATGTAACACGGTTACAACAAATCACAAAGTAAGAAATTATACAAATAATGTAATTGATTAATTTTGCCATTGAAATTCAATTATACGTTTTCTTACACATTTTTTCTATAAACATTAATTTCTTTCGGTACGCGAATGAACGAAATTTGATCTGATTATTGTATCTTATGTAACCTTATTTACCGGAGCGAGAGCGAAGCATGGCTGGATTGGATTACACAACCCGATCCGATAACAGGAATTGATCCTTAATTGTCACTTTCAATCCTATGTTAGGTAATATTCCATCGGTAAATTCATATAACGTTTCGAAAAGTGTAATAAAAACAGATGTAATTAGTATAAAGGTATTCGATTGAACTTTTTTATATTTAACCTAACTATACGGCAGACGGGCTACCTGATAGAAAGTGTGTCGCTCATTGACATTTGTAACACCAGAGGAATTACCAATGTATCGCCGGCTATTAATATCAGTCCACACTCCTTTTGATAATAAGCAAAAGGACATGGACACAAACGACTGACATAAACGTGTCGAATAACCTTAATTTGAGAAGTCATCAGTATTACCATAGTAACTGGTAGGTGGTTGAAAGTTGACCCCTTAGTGATTGATTAAAAAACAATGAAATATGTGTCTCATTATTCATAACTAACTACTATTTTTATAATGCTTGCGTCAAATTTGGATAATCATACAAAATTTATTCCGTATTTCATGCTCTTATAAGTTAATTTTAGATAAACTTTTTAAAAAGTTTCATAAGCTTTTGAAGTGAAACTTCTTTAGGCGCATGAGGGTAAAATTTTTACAGATGAAACGTCACGCCGGTATGCAACGGAAGTGTCGGAAAAGAGAGAGAGAGTGATCGAGACCGATTGAGAGAGAGTAAGACAGGGCGAACGTAGCATGAGCAACTAGCCGTGGAGTGAGAGTAGGGAGCAAGCGAGTGAGAAAGATTGAGAAAAAAAGTGAGACAGAGCGAACGTCGTGTCACGCCTTTTTCCCTTCCTCTTAATCTTGGAAATTTAAAGTTTTAGATTTGTATAAATATAAACAAGATTTATAAATTAGTTCGCCAAAGAAGTTTCACTTCTGACATGTGTACTTTGTACGCACGCATGTTTTATTTACTTCTATTATCACTGAAACTGGTACGTGATCTTTCACTGTAGGCCTCATTCGAAGGCTCATGGTCACTCAGCGTGCTATGGAGAGGATTATGCTCGGAATTTCGCTACGAGACATAATTCGCCACGATGAAATCCGTAGACGAACAAAACTTACCGACATAGCTCTCAAAATTAGCAATCGGAAGTGGCAGTGATCCGGCCATATCGCTCGTAGGACCGATATCCGGTGAAGAAGAAAGGACCTCGAGTGGCGACCACGCTAGTCCTGTGCTCCAGGCAAATGGAGCACAGGAGTAGCGCCGTTTAAGGAAGGTCTATGTTCAGCAGTGGACATCTAAAGGCTGATGGATGGATGGAACTTGAAAACTATATTTTTCGTCTGACGTCTTTTATTTGAAATAAAAAACAGGTTTAGTACTTTCAGTACACAAAAACATACCCTAAATGTCTCTGGCGGCATTTTATCGCATCTTAGAATCCTAACTTATTCTTAACTCCCGAAGTATCCGTGTTTTTCACGGAAGTTCTCGCTATAAAACATCAAAAGTTTCAACAACATCGATTTCAGTGACATTGCTCCTTTAAACTGCCGCAGATAACAGCGAAGGCGCCTTGAAAAAACATTAAAGATACATATAACTCGTGTAAGAGACGAAACTTTATCGAAGCCCCGAATGTGATATGCAAAACATAATTTATTACGATCAACCTTGTTAACCTACCCAAATTGTTATTTATGTTTTAATGTTCAGGAGGTCACTAAGGTTTCTTTGCCTCTTCATAACTTTACTATAAGCCACGGCTGCTTAAGAATTTATGATTTTTTAGGTGACTGAGAAAATATAAGCTCATAACGTTTTATTATGTAGATACATGAAATATCATCGTACCTACCTTCTATATACTATACATGAATCGGCAATATGTTTACTGATAGGTTAGGTTAAATGTGATAAGGTATGTATAATTTGAAACGAGAGTAATAATACAAAATGAATTTGAAAAAAACCATAATTAAACTAAATGAAAATTAACATATACATGTAATGACACTTACTAAATTTGTATATACATGTTTGTACAGGTAATTCGATTGTCGCCTACTAGTTTAATTAGATAAGTTAAATTTAGAAACATTTTAAGTGAAGAAAGCGGGATTTCATTGGTAAAAGCGGGAGAACAGAGATGGAGTCAGGTGTAGCCTCGTGGTGCAAAGAGCCACGCGCCTCACAGACACAGGGCCACACATAGACAAACATTTTAGTTTTAGTAGGGGGCCGGAGGATCTCGATTTGGCGACCTTTTTTTGGTCGACAAACTGTAGTACTACTTAAATTTGGCGACCTTTTTTTGCACCTACCAGTTCTTGCCGAAAAGCGGCACTGAGCCTGCCCCGCGCGGGAAATTTAATTTTGATCTAAAAATCGAAACGTCTGGCAACGCTGGTATGTATGTATATAATCTGCTAAGAGTATCGCTCATCTAAAGTACACACAAGATCACTACATCATTTCTATTACATCCATTACAAGCAGGTCACACAATTGAACTAACCATAAACCAGCGATACCATCAATCGATTACCCATAAAGGAAGCATGGGAGATCGAATACAATACGTCTTATGGGAAGGCAACAAACCATTCCCCATTACGAGCCATGAGTGTATCCAGCATTATCCCATAAACATACCTATATCGTAACAACTATGATCGGGCCAATAAGGAAAACCTTGTGTTTCCGTTATCTCTGGCCATGAAGGATATATCATCAAGCCTTTATTACTGTATGATTAAATTGAGATTAGGATCACGAGGCAAGAGCTTCGTAATAATGTAATATTCGTTATATCGCTTGAAACTTGATAACTAAATACAAGAATACATACAAACTTAGAACTGAAAACTAAAATCTAAGTTTGTGAGAAGTTAAAATATCTCGAGTATTATGTTGTCCCTCATGTGAAATTCTGAAGGATGTTTGAATATTGTTTTAAACATCAAAGTTACACTATACGTAATAACAATCGATACTATATTTATATGAACTAGGAAAAATAATAAATTTTAACCCAATCAGGTAACAGATTTCCTTCACGACATTAAAAAAGAGTAGAGAAAAGAACGAACTTTCCATGAAACTATGTAACAGATTTCCTCCACGCCCTTAAAAAGTGTAGAGAAAATAACGATCTTTTCACGAAACTACATATTATGTAATAAATTAAACATAGTAGGTATATATCAGTTTCTTGATTTCTTGATTTTTCAATAACAACATCTCATGTTATACAGTAATTGCTTACAAAGAATGTTTATCCAAACAATCCTTGTAAGATATAAAAATAAGGTGCTTACAATAAACCTATCCAACCTCGATACAATGGACTCGAATTGCCGTATTTCACAATAGCCTAGCATAAATAATACATACAAAAAGTACTCAGGAAATCCATATTCGCCGAAGTGGTTTTCTTTGCGGCATTTAATTCCCCTTAGGGTTACCTGAACCTATAACAGCCCGAAATGGGACGTGTTATCAATGGGTTATTTAAGTACCCACTTAGGAGCCGAAACGATCGCTATCAAGAGCTAATCATAAATATAACCTCTAGAGCCTGTACTGAATTTTACGTTCATCATGAATAAGCATGGATACAATTTATTAGACAATGGATTGTGAGGGAATGGAAAAGGAACGCTTTGTTCAATAAAAAAGCGAGGGTCTCGATTGGCGGACTGTTTATTTAATAAAATAAACATTGATGGAAAAATAAATTGGTCCGGATTGAATTCTTAAGGTGGATAGGCGTTCTTTATCAAATTCGAGAGCGTATTTAAGTACGCTTGTGACTTCGTTAGCCCTATGAGGGTAAGGACTTATATTTTTTACTGTTAGGCATTTGGACGCGCGTTTCTGATATTGCAAATGTGTACGGTACGTTTTTGGCATTGCATTTGGTATGGTACGCAATGTCAGCCCTTGCTATTGTGACATTTACTGTTTTTTAGAATTGAAACAAAATTGATATATTAATTTATTACCCTATAAACCTGAATATTAATTATAATTAAATTATTACGTTATTTTATAAGCGTAAATTTATGAATTGCCGTTTTTCAAACACACCTGTAATATTTGGTGTCAATAAATGGATCGTGTGATAAATATTTGGCTTGAATGTTACAATTATAGAAGCCGTCAATAACTTAAAGTGACCCTGCTGGATACGGGGACGGGTCTACTCTCAGAATAACAAATGTTAGACTATAGTTCCTAGTAACCTTTGACAGTTTTTGTCGTAAGAATTATGAAATGTATAAGTTTCCTTGCGATTTCTTGAGTGATAATTAATTTATAATATGCACTCGACTGAGAGAACGAGTTTTAACCATTCGGCTATTATAAAGGTAATTCCTGTTAGTCGCCTAAGTTGGTTAGAGCAATAATATATTGTATCCTTATCTCTTAACATGAGATAATAGGCCTCCACTGTTTTAGTTATGTACCTATGAGCATAACATACTGTAACATAGTACTGCGGTAGCTCGAGCGTTTCGGGTGTAAAGGGTGTGGTAGGCAAGACATACTTCGTCCCCGTAGTTCCAGGATTAGAATAGCGCTACGGCATCCTCTGCCTGTCGTAAGAGACGACTAAAAGGGGCTTCCGGGATTGCGGGCGGCTCGAGTGGAATCTCAAACCGTTCGGTCAGGCGATCTCGGGAAGCACGGCAGTATGTGTGGTCGCATACCGTCGTAAAAACTAGACCAAGCTATAGGCCAAGCCGCCCATCTAGGAGAAACCCGATGGGGCAACGCATTCAGAGGATTCCGGTTGCGTTTCTTTGCTGGAGAACCCAGAGTCCTCTTGGTAGCGCCGAGGACGGCCACCAGGTTTTTTAATGCGGTAAAAATCTCACATAACCCAGCGTCGCTTCTACAACGTCGGGTACTTTTTGAAGGTCTCCCCCTCGTAACACAAAAAAAATACATGCTAATCCGAGGCGTTCTTACATATTATCTAGAATACGTTACAGATACCCATTACCGACATTGCCGCTTACTGTAATATAGCCGGAATGCTCGTTTGCTGCTGTTGCTATCAAAAAAACATTATAATAATATCGGTATTCATTCAAACAATTTTCCAAGAAAAATAATGACTTATCTACGATATACGAGAGATAGACAAGTGAAATCAATCAAAAAAGAAAGTTTCTTCCTTACAGAGATATTTTCCTTATTTTTCTAAGTATAAGATAATTTATGAAACTCAGGTGCTGCCCTCGCAAACACCGAAGGAGGAAAAGACAATTTTCTCAAAGCGCACAAGTGTCAAATAACACTTATCAAGAGTTCTCTTCAAGTTAATCATCATCATAAGCTTGTGTTTCTTTATTAAAGAAAATCCCATTGGTCCGATTTCAACGTTCTTCTTTTTCTTTGTTTCCAACAAATTTTGTCGAGTTTTCGCGTTGTCACTGAGAGGTAAACATTTTTGTGTTCATAAACAACAGAATACATTTCTGTGTTTTTCTTGTTTTCACGAGCTGTCGTAACTTATTTAGTATACATGGGCTCGTGGCTTGATTAAATTTCAACTGATTTGACAATTTAGGCGGATGTGATGTTCATATGGCTATGAGTGCCCACTAGTGCTTAATTATCACGCTTGTTTCCATGTTACAGAAATTAACCGCTAATAAAAATCTAAATCATTGATTTCGGTTTTTATTAGCGACAGAAGCAGACAAAAACGATCTGCCAGGCGTTAGAGTGTAGGCAACCGGGGAAGTGGCACCGCCACACTTATTTTTCTATTTATTATTTTTTTATTATTTCTAGCGGGTAAGAGTATGGGTGCTGGTTTGTTATTAAAAAAGGCGACCACCTCAGTCCTCAGGAGTAGCAACATATCTGTGTTTTTGAGACAGAACCTTTTTTCAGGAAGAAGTTGAGAAGGTGTCCATTAGCGGCAGCTGCCACTTACCGTCAAGTGGATTGCATGCACATTTGCTACTTCAACTTTCATTAGGTCAAAAACATAAAAGACGTTATACACTTTGTCATTTTGTCGCAAAACCTAATTAAAGTGGTACTGGCAGATTTTACATGTAAATCCTAACGTATTTTATTTTTCAACACCTATAAGTTTTTTATGACACATTTTTCTGCATACCTATATTTAAATGTATAGCAATATAATATATGTAATATATTTTCTTTTAGATTCTGATAAAACTATTTTTAATCCTACAGCGATACCAAAAAGTCATTTTACAAAATCTAATTTTATATCAAGCGCTGACAGACTATTTTCTGATAAATAACGTAAATCATGTTTACGTTATTTTTATTTACATTACATTACATTTTTATTTCATTATTTTTTTTAGTTCAAAACATCCTAAAGATCGAAACTTCGCAGTTACTAAAATGGAGCCTCTAAAGTTAACAATACAAGTGTTCGTATAAGAAATTGGCATTTTACTTATTATTAAAAAAAATAAAAATGGGTACTGATTGTTAAGAAAATAGTTGTAGGACCTGGCTTTATAGAATCCTTGAATATAATATTTTGCTGTCGCCCACAGTGGTAGCATATCCATACATATTTTTATATTACGACAGAAGTGTTTTTGGTGCTGGTTTCTGTGTGGCACCTGGAAACGGAAATCAAATAGGGCTCACCTTTCTTGATGTATGATCTATTGAAGATATTCATGGACTACATTTTTTCCATAAGAAATGCTGCGTATTCTTATGAGTATCCAATTTTAATTTTATAAAAACATATATCAAAAAATACTAATTTTATTAAGGGTTACAGGTGTAAAAGGGCACTCAGAAATTGTCTCCAAGGAAGGGGGCGAGAAAGAGCGTCGAAAAATTGATATTATCATTATTCGTTTAAGCTCAACTTATTATGTTATGGGGCGGTGTATTTTAGGGGAAGGTTATTATCTATCTTTACTTATCTGATCATGTTCTATTTTTGTAAGATTACTAACCACAATCTCATCGGAAATTTAATGTAAAACTTGAACCAGATCTCAAATAATTTTGATTTTTTTTATAGGACTGAAGTAGGAAACGAGCTTGCAGTCCACCTGATGGTAAATGGTCACTGCCGCCCATGGACATCTGTAATATAGAATATGGATTCTATCTGAAGTCAATCACAGATGCATTGCTACTCCCTAGGACTATGATGATCGCCCCATATAAAAGTGTGCCGGCAACCACACCCTTCCATCGAAACGCAATGGATGCATCACGCTAGAAATAGGTGTGACGGTGGTACTTCCTCGGTCAAACTACACTGGTTCTACCACCTTCACTTTATTAAATATAGTTTACATTCTGCAAAGCCTTATTTCAATATTTGTTGCGCAACATAGCTTAAAATATTGAGTTGCTTCTTTTTTACTATACACATCCAAAGGGTAAAAAGTATAATGGGAATAAGGACATGCCTGAATTTCAAGGTTGAATAATAAAGTACGACCTTTTATTCTGCTTTGGCTGTTTGTGTGAATAATTTTAACTGAATTTTAACCAAGCAGCGTCCAGTTAAAAAAAAACGCTACGACGTTTTATTCGTTTCGGGTACATGCTTAAATAAATGCTAGATTTTTAAAATATTTGTTATACGTTTTTAACCGACATCCAAAAAGGAGGAGGTTATCAATTCGTCTGTATGTTTTTACTCCGATGTATGTTTTTATTCCGATCCGGTGGTAGTGTAAGAAAAAAAATGTAACTGACAATTTGTAAGTGCCCCCGCAGGCCTATACAAAATAAAGACATTTCATTTCATTTCATTACATTTTATTTCACTACACTTGTTATATCGCTCACCCAATAGAATGACGACATAATTACCACAAAGCCTAAAATTACTTTTGAATGGCATAAGTTCACGTTAGTTAAGTTTTATCCATGACAAAAACGACATAATTATTTTTACGGTAGATTTTTCAGAAATTACATTTTTTCACGTAGAGGTCCCCAAAAATGGGCTTCCTATTTCATTTACAACATGACATAATTGTACGTCAGGTTTGTAATTATTGGTATTTTTTATGTTTTCTAGAGATTTCTTACGAAATTATTAAAAATTTTTCTTGATAAAAGGGACATAAGTAATAAAAAAATGTATCTGAATAATGAGATATAACATTATATTTTTAATGTCAAACTTTTAAAACGTTCTTCTGAAAAGTAACTGAAACGTAATTACGTCATTCTTCCATTGAATGAGCGATATGTTGGTTACTGCGAACGATGGTTAGTGGTTATTGCCGCCCATGGATAACTGTAAGCAACTTCATGTAGAACAATGGTTCTATCTAAAGTTAATCACAGATGCGTTGCTACTTCCGAGGACTACGATGGACGCATCATATGAGAGCTGTCAACCATGACACATAACATTTTTTTTATTCATGTGATCTCTAAAATGAAATTTCGTAAAAGATTCACCATTTTAAGACGTCCACCATATTGAATTAAAAATGATTGCTTAGTGCAAATTGTCATCCAATCTAAAATTGGCCTAAATTGGTTTCGGGGAAATAGTAACTTGTAAGCTTGTTTGCAAATCTTCTTTGCAAAATTAGTGAACGTACATACAAATCTAATATTAAAAATCATTAGTAGAAAAAAAGACGGATAATTACCTTGCATTTTTAGTACAAGAGATTAATATCCTCACTGTTATTACATAAAAACCGGCAGAGTGCGAGCCGGACTCGCGCTTGAAGAGTTCCGTACCATTACCATAAACACGCTTTCTACACTAGGATTTTTTCCGGCGTCGTGGGTACCATAGACATACACAAGGCGAGTACAAAAACACCCAGACCCAAAACATGAATCTAAACTCATCATTCAGATGCCTGTCTGGCCGGGAATCGAACCCGGTACCGATTGCGCATCAAACCGGTATGGTAACCGCTTCTAGCCGTCCCGTTTTTAGCCTTTGTTTACGGAACCCTAAAAATCATGTACCGACTAAAATACTTACAGTACGATTTTGTAAGTTCTTCACTCGACACAGCAGTCGTACTGGATGCCCCACCAGTCCCGTGATGTTCCTAGGAGTACTTGGGTCGAAGTATGGCGCGTCCACCGAACCTTGCCACTCCTGGAGGTACTCCGCTCGGAAGTGGCGTGATGAGATGTCCATGACGGTGCTTTCTGATGGGGCTTCGGTGCCGGACCCAGCTAAAACAAACAATTTGTTTACAAAACATGAAAACATTTTACCTTATGCCACCTTTTTCTTACTTCTCATTGCTATCTTTGATCTTTGATTTGATTTAAGATAAATTTGTTCACTTCCTTTGATAACTTATTATTTGGTTAAGTCATTCCTAAAATTAATTTACTGCACCTTACCTATTCTTTATATTTATTGTTACTTTAACTCCTTACCAAAAAGTTGCCTGGAAGGAATCGCTGTTTAGCGATAAGGCCGTTTTTTGTATCGTTCTTTTAATTTGTATTATTCTTTGCTATGTATACTTTATGCGTATAATGAAGAGTATTTATGTTATGTTATGAAAAAGTGTTCTTTTTTGACAACCCGCGTGGCGAAGCCGTCACTATAGCAGTCTGACACATAGTGAGTTCTGGGTTCGATTACCGGCGAGACAGGTATCTGAATGATGAATTTAGATTTCTGTTCTGGGTCTGGGTGTTTATGTATCTGCCTTTGTATGTCCATGGCATCCACGATACAGCAGTAAATCCTACTGCAAGGCTGTGAGTGTAGATAGTTTTAAGTGTTTTTCTGAAGTATCAGATGTCAAAGAATTTATCGATATTGATGAGACAAAGAAGTTATGTTCTTTGATATTTACTTTTTTATGTGATCGAGGATTAAGTTGGATCTCAAGTATAATAAAGGAATCTATGATAATAGCGTATGATATTAAAAAGGCTGTCCTCATTATACTGGATTTCAGATGATATGTGAATGTTGGTTTCATCGTTGGATTCTAATAACGAAAAGGAGAACTCTATCTAAAACATATAGAAAAAGAAAAATACACAGTTTTTTTAATTATTACGATAAAAAAGAGATCAAAAGATTATAAGCGCGAGTATCGTCAACCTATTTTTGTCCCATAACTGGGCACGGGTTCTTTCGGAATGTAAGAGTTCTTAGGCCATAGTCAAGTTCGCAAAATAGTGCTAACAATATTATCTACTAGTACTTCAACTCCATTACTTAAGGGATTTCGAACTACTATTTAAAGCTGTTAAGAGTTAAATATACGATCTAGCCGTGGACCGAATATTTAGTGCTTAGCAGTGTTTAAAGGACAAATCAAATGTCAATCAAAGGGCAAATTAATTTAAGGGACGCTCATTCTAAACACATTCCCCTTTGTCAATACTAGTTTAAAATTCAAATCGTTTACAATAATCCTCTAACCTGTTGAAGTACATATTAAATAGTTTAATTATGTATGTAGTGTAAATCTTAACAAATGTCATCACCGTAGATTACAGAAGATTTGACGGCTACTATCTAAAACTGATTGAAAGTTTTATATTTCTTCCAAAGTATAATATCACCTGAATATAACTACTTAAAAGTCAACCAATACTGAAACACATTTGATATAGCTTCTCGACAACCCATTATTATCCCACTACTGGGCACGGGTCTTCTCTCGGAACGAGAGAATTTTAGGCTATAGTCCACCGCACTGGCCAAGTACGAATTGGTGGACTTCACACACCTCCGAGAACTTTTGTTTCCTTAGAATGCCTTCCTTCACCGAAAAGCAATGATAATTAATTTCTTAATACACACATAAATAAGTGGTGCGTGCCTGGGTTTGAACCTCGGACCTCCCGATTGAGACGGCAAGTTTTAACATGTAGGCTATCACTGCTCAGCTATTAGATATAGCTTAAATATATGGATGATAAATCTCATCAAAAATTCCGATGCGCGTTTTACAATTTAAGACTCCGTAAAAATGTAAGTGAATCAGTGAAGTCAATGTTAAAAAGTATTTGGCACTTAATTTGCGTCATTACTCCATCCCCTTTTACAATTATGATGTAGAAAACTATGTCATAGCCGTATAGCGACCCTCACTCATCTTTAAACTTCCTTAAAAATGTATAATCTGGAGGGTCGGGCTTAAACAAAGGCGACTTTCTTTGTACGCCCCATCTTACGTTATTGAGCCTCATTCATTCAAAGCCAGCAGACCGAAAAGTAGTAAATACAACAAGCATCACAAAGGATCTCTATGATTTACGACCAGGCATCATTCTTGAAGGATATTATAAAGGCTAGTACACATAAGGAACTATGCTAATAGGAATATGTAAATATTCCATTATGATAGCTATGGTGAAAAGCCTTATTATTGTTATAAATGAGAAAGTATGAGAGAATGTATGTGTTACTCTTTCACGTAATAACTACTGGTTGGATTTTGGAAAAAATTGGTATATGTCTACTTTTTTTTATCAGACTGAAGTAGCAAACGAGCATGCAATCCACCTGATGGTAAGTGGCCACTGCTGCCCATGGATCTATAATCAACTGCATACAGAACGTGGGTTCTACCTAAAGTCAATCACAGATGCGTTGCTACTCCCAAAGACTATGATGGTCGCCTCATGTGAAAGTGTGCCGACAACCACATCCTTCTACCGAAACGCAAGAAATGCTTCACGCTAGAAATAAGTGTGGCTGTGGTACTTCCGCGGTCGAACTACACTGGTTCTACCACTTTATGCCCTAGATTATTACCACATAAACTCATTACGGTAGTAGACATGCCCGAAGCGTTTGAAGACTTGAGAATAGCTTAGTATGTCCTTATTTACATATCACCTAATATGGCAAATGTATGTAAGATTTGTCCACCAATTCGCACTTTGTCAGCGGGGTGGAATATAGCCTAAAAACTCCCATTCCGAGAGAAGACCAATGTCCAGCAGTGGGACAGTAATGGGTTGACGATATATGTAAGATTTAATCTTTGTATGTTATTTAAACGTTACTCATATATCGATGGATTCAGATGGCATCAATTATAAAACTTTTGGAGATCAATACAAGGCACAATTTTTGGATGAATCAATTTTTCAATTTATTTTACATGTTGGTTCACTCGAATTTCATGACAAATGCCCGGATGTATATTTATTTGTTTGTAAACATATAGGAGTGTCAGTCACAAATATTTGCTACGGATTAACATCGGCCAAAATTTTATGTAAACAATACATCGTTTTTTTGTATCAAATATAACGTTATTCGTGTAAAATTGTTTGTTGTTTTCATAATTTGTGTCGATGTAGTGATGTGAAATATAACAGTCTATTTTACATATTCATTAAAAAATGTCGTACATTTATTATTCAATCCAACAACCGTCAACTTATAATTTTAATAGATGTGAAATGTCTGGTAGCGTATATTTTAACATAAGAATTTGGGACAAAGCTAGTATTTGCTTATGATGTTTATAAGAAACAAGCTATATGCTTATAGGTAATAAATAATGTATTAATCTCCTCAAGGTGGTACAACCCTTTACTGTGCGATTTCGGTGGCACCATCCCCACACCTTTTTCAGTGTAATAATGTCAATGTTCAGCACTGCTACTTATGGTTTGAACCTTGTGACTTTGGTATAAGATTGAAGTAGCAAACGAGGATGCAGTCCACCTGATGGTTAGTGAACCTATGGACATCTATCAGCAACTTCATAGAGAATCACACAACTTCTACGAGGACTATGATGGTCGCCTCAAATAAAAGTGTGCCGGCTACCCCACCACAGTAGAAATATGGAAACTTTCTACAAACTACCAATTTATCAACTAGGCTTAGTTTCCATACTGTTCCATATTTGTACTGTGACCACACCCTTCCATCGAAGTGCAAAACCCGTTTACGCTAGGAATGAGTGAGTAAGAGAGAGTTGTGTTTATAAAGTTATACTTGTCCAAGGAGTACTAACTTAGCCCTCAGAGGTAGCATCTTTGTTCTATTCGACTTTAAGAACATTTATTATCGCATCTAGCCTTAATTATATAAGTGACTCCTAGCTTCTTAATATCAGATAACATTATCTGATGTTAAGAGTACATTTGTCTTCTCCTTCTATCATAAATAATCTCATTTGAGGTTTCTCTCCTTTTCTCTCTCTGTCATATGTATAAAGATCGTATGTAAAAAGATTCTAATCTAATTTGGGGTTGATTACACATGTCTGCAAGTGGCTATGGCCTCTCACAATCAGATAAATTACACGCTCCTTTTTTACTTCTATAATACATATAAAGATTCTAATCTCATTGAGGTTAATCAGATATGCTCCAATGGGCTCTCACCATCTGTACTCTTAGTACGACTTTATAAAATATCATTAAATCAGTAAGTGTCTAAGTCTTCACATATTGCACATTTACGATTTTCTTTTCGCTCATATATTTATACTTTGAAATGTTGGTAGAAAAAAAACGTCCACCAATTCGCACTTTGGCAGCGCGGTGGACTATGGCCTAACACTCTCATTCTGAGAGAAGACCCGTGCTCAGCAGTGGGACAGTAATGATGACAATAATAAACCGGTACTAAGGTAAAGACAAATTGCAAGTTCGATTACTGCTTTTATTATCTCGGAAACAGTTATGGTCGAGCGGCAATCCTATATCGTTCGTACACGGTGAAACCGGTTTCGAGGTAGTTCGCGAGTCTGATTATACAAACAATAATTCACAGTGCATCAGGGCAAACCGACAGTTTTGTTTTACCGACCGAGCACAACTGTGTACCACTGAACTCACTGATTACAACCGAGGCGACTGAAACGACTGCGTCCATGTGCCGCCCTTTTATACTGGCGATACGGAGTCTACCCTCATTTTTATCATTAGTAAAAACAGCATTCTATATTTACAATAACAATCAAAACAATGTCCCATTGTCGCGTAAGTCCTTATTCACGACATAAATATTTTTGTATAATATATGTCGGCGCGACACCGCGTATTTATGAAAAACACGTCGCCGATAATAATTATTTTAGTTAGTTTAAAGATCGAAAATTGTTTGTTTATTGAATTAGCAATATTGAATGGTTTTTAGAATTGTAATTTAGTTTACCGTCCATAAATTTGTTATTGTCACCTCACCAAACATTGTTATAAAAAGGCGAGCGAACACCGATAGAAAAAGATTCTTGTTTAACCGTCGAAGCGATAGGACCTCCTCAATTGTGAATAAATCGAAGAAATTTATTCCTGTGTTTTACTTGAAATCTTCAAGATTGGACAGTAATGAAGACCCTGAGCCTACCTGACTTCACATCTCACTGCGTTATATATGTATAAAAAAAATTGATGAGGACAGTGCGCACACACCTTAAGCTTACACATTTGGCAGTGATTCAACTGGAATTTTATTGCCAGGGCTAATAGTTGATAATTTTCTTTTAGACTGTCAGATTTAAGATATTGCCTATTTAGACTGCCCAGGATTTTGGCTCTCAACACAATGCTTTATTGTTTTTAAGATGATCTGTGCCAACATTACATAAAAGATATTACAATACGATTGATTTGAACTTTAACTGTAACAACGAGATGAATACTTCATTAATAACTTTGTTTTTGAATAATGTAACTCTTTCTCGTAGTAATGATTGAAATTGTAACGATATTATAGTTCAATACTACTTCAATGATAAAGCAAAATACTGCATACAATTATACATATATATCACACTTCGAAATAATACTTACGAGTAGCACAGTATTAAATATTATGTACATCAAAATATATTTTTTTGTTTTTTCTTCCAGTAACTTATATTTATGAACATAAATTATTAAAATATCTTAGTTTTTAGAATAATATTTATATTAGGCTTGTTTACCAATTTATGTAAATTTACTAGTTTTTTTACGTAATCCTATCTTTAATATCTAGTATTAATTAAATAGAGCAGTGATAGCCTAATGGTTGAAACTTGCCCTCTCGATCGGGAGGTCCGTGGTATAAACCCAGGCACGCACCACTGATTTATGTGCGTATTAGAAATTAATTATCACTGCTTTTCAGTGAAGGAAAACATCGTGAGGAAACCTACACGCCCGAGAGTTCTTAAAAAAAGTTCTCGAAGGTGTGTGAAGTCCACCAATACGCACTTGGTCAGCACGGTGGACTATGGCCTAAACTCTCTCATTCTGAGAGAAGACCCCTGCCAGGCAGTGGGCCAATAATGGGTTGATGAGAGATAAAAGAGAATTAAATATTAAGTATGGTTTTGCTTTTCTCTGTAACCTCCGGCTGCCACTTACATAACTAGTTAAGTAGTATATTCCTGCATGGCTGCAGGTAGGTACCCACCTCAATAGGTATTAATAGAGTGAGGTAGACAACCCGTGTCAGACTTATGCGAACCGCCCATAAGACCTAGTATAATGTTTACTATATTTGTATAATATTAGTTTACAAAGTTACTGACAGGATTGATGTAGTATTTAAACCATTTAGATTATTTAAGTATGTTTTATTGACTACAAAACAACAGTGGAAAGATGACGGGCTTAATACTTAAAAGAATTCTTTGCTAGTCAACCCTAAGGAAATATAGAAAAAATAAAAATGGAAATAATGAAAGAAAGTAAAAATAGATAGAAAGAAAAAAATACATATACAAAAAGAGCTATATATATAAATGGAAAGAAAAACTAATTAATTATGTATAGGGTTATATCAATTTATTCTTACCTATGAGAAATAGGAATCCGTGTAAAAGCGATAGCCACAATAGGGATTTGACACGGTGTGTCCTTCCCATTATGATCAGCTCACCGCCAAGTCGAAATCCCTGGAAATAAAATCTTATTAAAGTAATATGTATTAATATAGAATCATAGTTTATTTTAATATATTTAACTAATATTTCGATTGTGCCTAAAAGTGAAATAAATTATCGTGCCTGATCTTAGTAATTGTTAAATTATTATTTTTTTCTTAACAATATGCGTTTTTGGACGAATAGTAAATGATCACTGCCACGCATAAAAATCTGTAAGCAAATTCATACGAAACAAGAGTTGTATCCCATATAGCAGCAAATTACTCATGCGATCTTATTTGAAGGTATTATAATAACTAATCACCCATCGCAACGGTCGAAATTCGACCGTAATTTAAATTAAAAAAATGAACTTAATATTGTCCAAAGTATCATGAATATTTCTCAAATTCAAATAAATCGTAATAATTTTCAAGTTATTTTGAAAGCACCCGATAAAGATAAAAACAGGTTTCTTAACTAAGCTGCATTTAAAAGCAATAGCGGGTATTTTGACAAAGACATCTGACATTGTTGACGTTATGTATTTTCATAGTAAGACATTGAATTTTTATTTCGTTTATTATATATGTGTTTGTGTCAAATGCAAGGTAGTGTGTGTAATATGTTTTTAGTTGATTTTGTGTATGTTTCATGCATTATTTGAAAAAAATATTAGCATTGGATAATCCTTCTCTACATCAACTATAACCGTGCGTAATTTCACTCCTCCGCCTGCGGCAAGTAACTTAAAAACGAATCACAAGTTTTTGCTTCACGTACTAATATAGATATACTTATTATATACTACATTTATTGCCAGTTTATTAATGGCATATTAAGTGAACATAACCAGTAGAAGAATCTTTTAATTTACAAACGACGAATATACGCTCTCTGTGATACGACAGCTCCCAAATTTATATTGCATTGCTTTCCCTCAACAGCGTTCCAAAACATTTCCTAACTTAATGATTCCTTTGAGCACAAACGACAGCTTTATAAGTAGATATATACAACGAAGTCTAGACAAAAGGTTTTCTCAATTCTTCGGCAAGGACAGTACTCCGGAATCCCTTTCAGTTAAGCAATGAAAGGACATAGCTAAAGGATTCGGATGGGATTTATTGAATTTGGTTCGTAGGGTTCCGTGCATTTGAATTGCTAAAGGCAGTTTACTATTACATTATTACACATATTACATAATAAAGTGGGAGTGAATGTGTGTAAAACTATTTACTGATTAAATAACTAGATCTATTACACTTTTATATGAGGCGACCATCATAGTTCTCGGGAGTAGCAACGCATTTGCGATTTTTTTTATCTGACTGAAGTAGCAAACGAGCATGCAATCCACTTGATGGTAAATGGTCACTGTCGCCCATGGACATCTCGATGACATGTAATTGACTTCAGATAGAACCCTTGTTCTATTTTAAGTTGCTTGCAGATGTTCATGGGAGGCAGTGACCACTTACCATCATGTGGGCTGCATGCTCGTTTGCCACTTCGATAAGATAACAAAAATCACGTAATGTGAACGTGGAACAAAGCGGAATTTTTGATTCACAGGTTATTAAAAAAAAATATTTGTTTGTGTGTCGTATATGACACAGAAACTGATTAATTTTGACGTTATAATGACATTAAAATTTTATCTATATTACACATATTTATCTATTTTATTTTCATATTCTTCTCTTCCGTTGTCGTATAACAAGAATTAATGATATTTTATGATTTAAACTGACGCCACTAAGTTAAACAAGCGCCATCAAATCAATCACTGTTACACGAGTCTTCACTCAGAATGAGAGAGTACTAGGCTATAGTCAACCGTGCTGGCCAAGTGCAAATGTGTATACTTCATATACTGCTAAGAACTATATTTTTTTAATATTATTTATTAATACATTTCTGATGCTTAAAGCATTTTAGAATCATCAGTGTAATCAAGATTTAAAGATTTATTGAACATAGAAACAAATTTACAATAATAAATTGTTCGTAAACGACGGCAATAGTTTGAAAACAGTGTCGCAGTCATTGACGCCCTCCTCAGGACACAGGGAAAGTATGTTCACAAATACATGTTACTAATGCAGTCATGCTAAAACATACAGATATGATGAATTGATTGAATCTTTACAACATAATTTAGCAAAAATTTATATTATAAGGTAAGGTAAGTTGGTTAATAGTTAGTTGCGAGGTAGTTGCCCACAGCCCACGGCCTCGCAGTACAAATGGCCTAGCATCCCACAGCCAAACATTTAGATTTTTTCTATGACTTAATCTCGAAAAAAATATCACCAAGCAATCAGAGGGCTTCACCAATTGTACCTTGCCCACATTAAGTTAGGTCTTGAGCCGCCTTTTGATTTGAACCTCGGATCCTCCAATTAAGAGGACTAGTTTAAACCATTAAATTGCTGCTCATATATAACCCAAAATAATAACCAAACCAACCAAAAACCAAAAGTATAGGCAAATTACATTTTAATCTGCTAGGGTTGACAGTTTAAAAACTGAATTGTTAAATGTGACCATTACCTACATACATATCAATCAAAAAGGCGAGTCAAATAAAAGGTAAATCGTAAATCTTTAATACGTATTAATAGATGATTAATTAGTTCGATTTCGTTCCAAATTGATTATTTCCGAAAATATGCGCCCATATAACTTAATGAGAACTCTCATTAACGTTGATACGCATCAAATAATATGTATATTAACCGTTATATTAAATCGAGGCAAATTAAATAATCCATGATCGAATGCGACACTCGACCCATGTGGGGAAATTCCAATACATCAAATTAAAAGCTAATTTCATTTGCCTCTGTTCTGAATAATTTATTGGATAGCCAACAGGTATTTACTGATAGCTAAATCTATATTATTATAATGATATATTTGCTAACTTTTATTTGATTTCCATGTTTTTATAAAAACTGTTCCTTCTAAATTTCGTTTCTTTTCATATATGCTATACTTTTAAGTTAATTAGCCTATGACAGTCTGACATGAAATGAAATGAAAGGAAATGAAATGTCTTTATTTTGTATAGGCCTACGGGGGCACTTACAAATTGTCAGTTACATTTTTTTTCTTACACTACCACCGGATCGGAATACGACATCAACTGAGAAGATCCGGCAAGAAACTCAGCGTGTTTGTCTTTTTTCTTATTTATAATTATTATTTCTAATAAATAATTATTTCTGACAATTAATAAAGCAGATCCAACAACTCTTCAGATTTTAAATTCTATCCATAAGTTTAGACTGTAGAGCGGGTCAAATAAATAAAACGCTTTCTACACTATAGCCCCACAGTAGGATTTTCTCCTGTGTCGTGGGTGCCATGAAGACACACAATGACGAATACACAAACACCCAGACCCAGAACAAGAATCTAAACTCATCATTCAGATACCTGTCTGGCCGGGAATCGAACCCGGGACCCACTGCGTGTCAGACCGGTATGGTAACCGCTGCGCCACGCGGGTCGTCAAATAAATAGATGTAGGTTTACGTATAAATTTTCGATAGAAGTAGGTACGAGGCTATTTGTATCGAAATATTATATTCTGATGCAGTCGCATAAAAGTTGATACATATGATCACCACGTTTTAAAATTAATTAATCAGTCCTTCGAGTTTTACTGGCCAAAGGCTGCTTCTATTTTTTTACCAATGGTCTCTATGCCTGGAATGAGTGTTGGTAACTTTATAAGGTGTTATGTATACTAACAGAGCACCGTCTGTTAGTACCACCTTGGTAATAGTCATTAGTCACACATTAGTCACCAACGACAACCACAGGAAGATAGTGAAGAAATTTGTTACACAATACGACACTACTTATTCAAAATACCAAATGAATATTTCAACGAAGACTCCGCTATCGAGATTATAATTACAAAAATGTTACATAACAGCAATCCTGTTTGAGAAATTTCAAAGAAATTCCTTCGGAAGTATGCAGTCGACGTTGCATTACCGCGACAAACTTTGGTAGCGTGATCGACAAACTTAATATTTATGAAGGACATTAAAATTAAACTCGTTAGCGTAAAGTGCTCTCCATTTTAAAGCAAATATTTTTCACATTCAGAGGTCGATGACAGAATAATAATAATAATAATAACGTTTATTTGCTCTCACAAAAGGTCTTATGTACTAGGCTACAACTAGGCTTATATTTTAGGGCAATACAGTAACCTTCCTTAGTGAGAACCTGGTGCCTGTTGTAGGCTTTTACAAGCCTGTGAAATGAATGTTTTTTTTATAGTTCCATACATTAAAAACTATGCATTAGATTTTCACCATGTATGTTTAACGCCATTTTTTTCCGAATTTATTAGACAGAAATAATTGGACCTTAAGACATATTACAATAACAATGAAAGTAAATCATGACAATAAGCGTATGATATCTATTACAGATTAATTTTGGAGGCAAATAAATAACATTTATCAAATTAAACGATACTGCTTATGAATATTTCACTAAAATCATCTTTTAAGCCTTTTTGTGTTAGTATGAACGTAACGGTCCAATTTAATAATTCGCGGTTAAAACGTTATTGGGTCCGCCCCCTCACGCGACGCAAATATATAAGGATTGCAGTCACAAGGTGCACAGAGCATTTGTTTGAGTCGCGAGGTGTCGCCTCCTTTATGCACTTACGAACTTGAATTATTACGATGCTGATCTGACACTAAAAAAGTACATATATGCCTTTATGATAAAGAGATTTTCATTAAAACATTAACAAAAAATCTAAATTTATTAAATTTTTTAGCTATAAATATATGTTAGCTAGTAGCTAGGCTACTTTTCCTTCGTGAGAATTATAATTATTAAGAAAAAGTAGCCTAGTTATCAAAAGCTAGTTCTATCGGGAGCTAATAACTTATTTACTACTAAGAGATTGAGATTAAGAAAAAAATTATATCATAAAAATGTTCACGGGTTCCATTTTCGGTTAATTTTGATTTTGATTTATTTTATTTCTTACTAAGGAGAATTATCATTATATATCAAGCAATTCATTCAAAGCCTTAAAAAATTACATACCTAACCCTTTTTCGTGAATTTCTCTACCTATTGATGAAAACTGCATGAAAATACGTACAGCAGACAGACAAACACAATGGAGACCTATATTTTGTAACGTACAGTGTATAAGTGTGTACAGTAATATACAATGATGGTATGGGTTCTGATTGTTGTATCAAGTATAGAATCAATATAATTATCAGTTTTTGGGATAATCTACGTAACGGGCTATACATATCTATAAAAATCCATAAGCGCGAAAATAAATAAATCCATAATCCATATCCATATAACACTCATTATTTACAGAAATAAAGAGAATACCTTTTTATCATGTTCCGGAGTATAACAGTTACGACAATATGAGTGAAATTTAGCCGGATTCGTAAACAATCGTGTGTCAAACTCAGGATTCTGTTCTTAGTAGCAATATACATTAGGCATAGAATAGCATGCACTGTTTGACTAGAAGTTTGCTGCGACTAATTGGAGCGAGTCGACAAACATACATCCCACATGAGCTGTAGTTTTTGCCCGTTTTGTTTACAAGTTTTAGCGAGTGACTTCGTTTGCTTTATATAATAGTTGGCTTACTAAGTTATGCGTACTACCCGCAAACAAACTCACATGGTTTATTTGGGGAATGTTTTTTTTTTCACAGTAGTATTCGTATTTCATATGATCATACTTACTATACTAATATTATAAAGGCGAAAGTTTGTGAGTGTGTATTTTTGTTACTTCTTCACGTTTAAACGGCTGGAGTGGTTTTCATAAAATTTGGTAAGGAGCTGACACTCTGGATTAACAGACTACTTTTTAATGTAGGAAAATATCTTATTCCCACGGGACAATCGATACATCGATTTTTTTAGCGCGAGTGGAGCTGCGGGGTTTAGCTAGTAAATCATAAAAATGATAGAATTCCTAATGGTTCTAACTCGTCTGTTTTATCCTAATAATAACAGTGTAAAGCTCTATTGTATACTGATCTAAGTGTCAGTTCTCAAAGATATCAACGTATGTGATTGACTACAAATCACACCCGTTCATCGAAACGCTAGAACTGCTTCATGCTAGGAATGTATGTCTATGTTGCCTCTAGGATATTAGCAACAAGGTTTACTCGTAACTTGTATTGTGGTCTCTTCACAAATATCAATACGTCTCCGTAGCTTTAACGCCTCCCGAAATGCAGCATACACTTAAGCCTTCCTGAACTAACATATACGCTGGTGCTGCATCAAAACTAACAGAAGTTAACATGTGCTGTATATGTGATGTGTGTATGTGGTTTCGTAACTACGCTATGTAAGCATTGGATGGTGTTCCTCTTTTGATCGTGTATATTTTATCTGATTGAAGACTACTTCAATCAGATAAAATACTGCATGCTCGTGTATTAACACGAGCATGCAGTCCACCTGATGGTAAGTGGCTATTGCCGCCCATGGATATCTGTGAGCAATTTCATAGAGAACATGGGTTCTATCTGAAGTAAATCTCAGATGCTAATCTTGATGATGGTTGCCTCATATAAAAGTGTGCAACCACACCCTTCCATCGAAACGCAAGAAATCCTTGACGCTACAAATAAGTTTGGCGGTAGTATCTCCCTGGTTGAACTACACTGGTTCTATCACTTGGTAAACTTTTTTCAGCATGTAGCAGCAGCATTTTAACATCCATGCAACTGTGTCGGAATATCGGTAGAAAGAAATTCAAAAATCGCATATCGTGAGTTCCCGTTACATAATAAAATGTGATTTAACTTGCAACACTCATAGTTTATGAGCTTGATTAAAACATATGATACTCAATACCATAGTAGACTTGATCGAAACGGGAGAAATTGCGAGTATAAGCTAGTAATAATATAAATTTAACCAACATAAGAAAGACAGAAAAACGTTAACAAAGTAATCAACCAACAGAGACACTTTCGTAATCAATATAAATTAATTGCTTTTTCGGTTTCAACCGAAATTGAAATGAAGGCGGCACCCTTAATCCGTCCTTATTAGCTGACTATTAACAAACCAATTTGATAAATGATTGGAAATATTCAAACTCAAATTGAAATATCGAAGAATCGGTCAAGTATCTGACTTGTAGTTAATTTTAGATTAATTAATAGAAAATCGGATTATTATTTTAGAAGAGCTAATCAGAGATATTTTAATTAAAATATTTTAACTTTATATACTCTTATATTTGGTAACCCTTTAATGACAGAAGCGATGTATCCAGGTTTTACAGGTTTAAATGTATAAGTATATTTTTGAACTGAAGTACAATTTTGATTCAAAAACACTAGAACTATTTTGATTTTGATCATTTGTGATGTATATTCGGGGTGTTCTTGCACGTTTGGAGGTAGGGCTTAGGTTAATCTATTAATTAGATATGCAACTAACTTTATGTAACTTTCTAAGTATGCAGTGTATAGTTAATTTTGAAAACAGATGATTAGATAGAAAAAATACAACACGCTGTGTTTCTTGTCGTATCTTCTCAATTAAGTTTATGTTCTGATACGGTGATGGTGTAAAAGTTCATTTTAATAGCCAATTTGTAAGTGCCCCTGTCTAGTGCCGTGAAGTCTACAGATACCCGTTTGGCCAGCGCAGTGGAAGTTGGCTGAAACTTCTTTTGTTTTGAGATCCATGCCCAGCAGTGATAATCGGTTGACGACAAGTGCACTAGTACCTACACAAAATAAAGTCACTTAAAAAAACTGTTACACCAATTCGCACTTGGCCAGCGCGGTGGACTATGGCCTACAACTCTCTCATTCAGAGATAAGACCCGTGCCCAGCAACGAGACAATAATGGGTTGTACCCCATAAAAAACTGGCCAAGTGTGAGTTGGTTCGCGCAAACTGGTTCGCGAATTAATACCATTAAATATGTATTTAAAAAAAGATCACGTTTGTTGCATTGAAGCCCCCCTTTAAACATTTTTTTTTCTGTTTTTAGTATTTGTCAAGGTTTATGAGATACAGCATGGTGACAGACACACGGACAGAAAGACAGTGGATACTTAGTAATAGGGCTTCATTTTGACCGTGTGGGCACGGAACGCTTATAAAATAACGCGACAATATCCACGGGACATTGCTGTACATAATAAAAATCTCGATGCAAATATTGAACGTGTCTGTAAGCTCTACATTTAAAACTAGGTTAGTGCTGGGTTACACACACATTTACTTTTCACATCAGTAATATTGGTAATGAACTTCACGCGGTGCATATGTTTTATTATTATGTTATTCATATTAGTTATTTGTGTTTGTATGAACTGGTTGAGTTTATATACTTTAAATAATTTATTGTAAGTATTTATACAGTCTAGCGTAAATAAATATATATATATATATATATATATATTTTAAGAATATTTTATTTTATCTTCATTATAAGAATGAATGATTGTCTGTATGTCCTTTATAGAATCGTAAACTATCCATTTGATCATGTGATGATCTTTAGCAAAGTTGTTATTCATAAGCTCGCGAAGGTTTCTGCTGTTTTTTTTTCTGTGATGGCGTAGGAACGGGCGCAGGGTACAGCTAGTTTTAAATAAATCTATTGGGGATGATATTGCAGACTGAAGAATATATTTATATAGGTGGACAGCATTTTTGTTTGCTATTTTAATTAACACTGAACACGTTGTCCACTTGATAGTAAGTAGTAGCTGCTGACTGTAGATGTATTCCAGTAACTTTTCAAGTTTTAGACCAGGGGTACCGTATCTGAAATCCACGACACATTGATTTCTTCTCAATGGAATTAAGATGTTTGCTTTACATAAAAGCGAGCCAGCAACCACACTCTTCCACCTACGCTACGCAAGTGCCGCTTTACTCTAGAAATAGGTGTGGCGGTGATACTTCTCCAGTCTAACCATATACTCGTAAGTATACATTCTACAATCTTGCAAGTATTTAATATAAATACATAAATATCCGAATTTTACCACGATTAACGAAAAAACACGATTTATTCAACTAAAATAATGGTGAGAAACTTATTTTTTATGGTAGCACTGAAACATCTTTTAAGGTTGCAGACACACTTTCATGAGAGGTGACTATCTTTTCCCCAATCGTCTCTGATTGACTTCAGATTCTATCGTTTCAATATAAAGTTGCAAACAGATGTCCATAAGTGTTAGTCACTACTTTCTAACAGGTAAATTCGCTAATTTGTCAAAAATAAATCTCGAGTCTCTAAAGTACCATACTTTTACTTACGTTTGGGGAAAATTCCCGCAAGTTTGAAATATCTTCCTTGAAATAATCCTAAATTTGATATTATTATTTTGGCATTATAATTCCCAATTTCAAAATGTTGTTTACGTTTTATACATTCTTATGATTTCGCTGAAATCTTCCTTACAAAAAGGAAACAACCTGGAGATATAAATGACTTCAAAAATATGTGCTTTTTGTAAACATTTTTCTGGGAAACAAAAACTGTGATAATATAACAGTTGACTAAAAATCTTCATGTAAATATCAAAGATAATAAACTTAAACAATAACATATTACAAAACATCATCATAACATGTTAATTAAATTAGCGTGTTGTGTGCGTAAATAAATTTTCATTATTTTGGCATAAATAACACATGTATTACATGTATATCGTAAAATGTATGATGGCTTTACACGGAAGGCACGAAATTGTGTTTTAACAAGGTTTGTGTGTTACGGTTTGATGGGTGTGGCAAGCTAACATACTATTTATATTAATTATTATTATTTACCAAATAGTACGACCAGTTTAGTTCAACGAGGAAGTACGACCGCCACACTTATGTCTAGCGTGAAGCAGTTTTTGCATTTCGATGAAAGATTGTGATTGCCGGCACACTTTTATATAAAGCGATCATCTTAGCCCTCGGCAGTAGCAACGCATTTGTGATTGACAAGAAGTACCCATGTTTTATAGGAACTTGCTTACAGAAGTCCATAGGCGCTAGTGACCACTAATCATCAGGTGGACCGCATTTGGTACTTAACTCTTATAAAAAATAAAAATACTTGAAATACTTGAAAAAATTAATTGATTTTTTTTAACACTTTTCCTAAAAATTTAAGCTGCAAGCAAGAATGCAGTCCGCCTGATGGAAATAAGTCAGTGCGGCCTTTCGATATTTGTAAGCAACTTTATACAGTGGTTCTATCTGAAATCGATCATAGAGGCATTGTTATTTCCAAGAAATAAGATCGAAACTTCATACGAAAGTAAATTGAAAACCACACCCCTCCACAGAAAGGCAAGTGCACATTACATATTGGTGCAGTAGTGATATTACTACCTGTTACACTATGAATAGTCAGCCTTCTAGATTTCAGACATCGTTTCGGATGTTTCTTCGCTCTCGAGTAATTATTATGACGCTAATTTTTTTTATGTTATATATAAAGTACCGAATAATAGGTTACTTCATATTAATTACAATCTAGCTTTATATAAGGCTAATGAGCAATTCTAGTCTAACTTAAACTGCTAAATAATTGTTTATTGAAGGAGGCGTCCATTGACACTGCACTTCTTTGTTCTAACAAAAAGGGGTAGACACATTGTTCTTGTGTTCGATGATTGAATTAAGTCACTATTTCACCAACACTACACTATGTTATATCACTAGCTCAAAGGGCTCAGTCCGTTTGAGTCTTCTCACGCTAAATGCACACTTCTGACGCTAATGACGTCTTAAAATTCTCTTATTATATTTATATTAGCGTTGACGTCAGCCTGTCAGTAACATAAATAAAATGGTAGTGACAGTCCAGATTATTAAGATCTTGAATACGTACAAAGTCTTCTGTTTACTTACTTAATGCTAATAAGTTTTTGATAAAATGAAGTATTTTTTAAATCTTCGAATCTATCAAGTTTTATTTTTAAATTACATACATATCTTGTAACAATATAATTTTTTTCCCAGTTAAATATAGTCACAACGAATTAATATTAACTGACCGTGTTTTATTACATTTGAAGTATTTAGTCAAAATGTATAAAACACGATATAAATGAGGTTAAAACAATCACATCTATTTCCACGCGTTTTGATATGAATGGTGTGGTAAGGGAAATATATTTATCCGAGCCAACTTAGTTCTTAGAAGTAGCATATTAATGATTAATATGTGGTAGAACCAGCGTAGTTCGCCCGAGGAAGTACCACCGCCACACCTATTTCTAGCGTGAAACAGTTTTTGCGTTTCGAGAGAAGGTTGTGGTTGCCGGCCCACTTTTATAATTACGAGCGACTATCTTACTCCTCGGGAGTAGCGACGCATCTGTGATTGACTTTAGATAGTACCCCTTGTTCTGTATGAAGTTGCTTACAGATGTCCATGGGCGGCAGTGACCACTTACCATCAGGTGAACTGCATTCACGTTTGCTAGTTCGATCTTACAAAAAAATCTGTGTCCAACTTTTAGTATGACTAATCCTATATGGGGCTGATTACAATGAACGTGAGTGGCAGTGGCCACTTACCATCTATATTGCATGGTCGATTACGGCTTCAATATTATAAAGATAAAAACAATATGTACCTCCATGTTTATTTTTACAAAGAATGAAAACATTATACACTTGAGTTAAATAAGTCTCTCCATATTTGTTATACATTTCAATTTTTTTTGGGACACGTTAATAGGCGCTGTCAGCGCTTGGTATAGACAAATAACCATTAGGCCAAAGCTATACAAACACACATAACACGTTGCGTGTGTATGACAAACTTGCGTGAGTTTGATGGTATGCGTGTCAGGCTTATCTTTGCGTGCATATGTGTTTCGGTTTGTTATCATTTGATGTATTACACGCTACCGTGGTATTTGGAAGTTTTCGGATCGAACTATAGCGATATGAAAATTTATCCTTCTGTTCCAGCGAGCTAAGTCTTATGACTGGGCTACGAAACATTAATTTGTCGCATAATTTCATTGATTAATAAGATAATATACTTACTTAATTACTAGCGATGTTCAGAATAGGGCTACGGTATCCCCTGCCTGTCGTAAGAGGCCACTTAAAGGGGCTTCCGGGATTGCGGGCGGCTAGAGTGGGAGCTTGAACCGTCCAGTTAGGCGATCCCGGGAAGGACGGCGATATGTGTGGTCGCATACCGTCGTAAAGACTAGACGGAGCGGTGGGCCCAGACACCCATGTGGGAGGAGCCCGATGGGGCAATGCGCTGAGAAGATTTCAGTTGCTTTGCTTTGGAGATCCCGAAGTCCTCTTTTTAGGGCCGAGGATGGCAACTGGGGGGGTGTTAGTGCGGTAAAAATTCCACATAAACCTGCGTCGCTACCACTCCGTCGGGTACCTTTTGAAGGTTTCCCCCTCGAAAACAAAAAAACATTAACGATGTAACTCGTTACGTTTTTTTTTGTTAGGATTTGTACATTTGCGACTAAGAATGCGAATGTGGATATCCCGTACCGATATTTGCGAATGCGAATGCGAATATGAATATCGTTTTTTTTTAATTTGACGCCAACCAACAATGGGTACCGCCAGAATTATTTAATTTTTTTGGTGTTGGGGACAGCAGGATGTAGACTTTTGACGACATGTTTTTTATGTCCATCAACTGCAGTTTGAATAAATTTTGTAGAGATTTGGCGACTTTTTTCGTAAATGGGAATGCGAATATCTAAAAACATGCGAATAATCGCGAATGCAAATGCGAATAATCGTTACATCCTTCCACTTAGAGATCACCATCCTTAGATGGTCCACTAATTCGCACTTGGCCAGCGCGGTAGACACTAACACCTAACACTCTCTTATTTTGAGAGAAAACCTGTGCCCAGCAGTGGGAAAATGATGGGTTGGCGACCTTAGCTTGCACCCAAAAGCGATGACGCTTGAAAAATGTTTTGTGGCCGATAGGTAGGTACAGTTTCACTCGCTTAGCCTATCACGGTACTGAGGTATATCGTATAAATCAATAAAGGCAAAAAATTATGTTTCACTCAATTTGGCAGCCACATTTTTTATTGCCTCTGTATATATATTTTTTGCAAATACAAAATATTTCAGTTTAAAATCATACAGGCTTCAAATGTATTCGTTTGTAGATTTAGGTCACAGCAGAATCAGAGTCATATTGGTTCGGTGTTTAGAGAAAACTAATTTTGTTATTTGTTTCTGAGTAGTTTTTGTTCACTTCGTAATATTGTTTTACCAGACTTATTTATTCAAGCAAGGTCAACTGATGGATCAAACTCCAAATAAGGTTTTTACATTAATCAAAGTTATATTACTCAAGTTTTCAATGTGGGCTAAAACAATATCCATTAATGTGAAATTTGTCATACAAGTATTGTAAAACAAATAAAAAATTTTTGACAAAAAAATATCCACCGACTTCCATACCACAAAAAAGTAAAAAATAATTTAAATATATTTTAGTTTAAAACATACTCAGTACTTAGGACATAGTCCTGAAGTCGGTGCTCGACATATTTCGCTGGACGACGGTAACTATATCCTATATGAGCATAAAATAAATGGGACCTCATGACACGTACTACCTTTCAAATAAAAAAAAATCCAAATCGGTTCACCCAGTCCGGAGAAATGAGGTAACAAATATAAAAAAAAAATACAGACGAATTGATAACCTCCTCCTTTTTGGAGTCGGTTAAAAATACACTTTTATACGAGGCAACGTTTTTAGTCCTGGGCAATAACAACGCATGTGACTGACTTCAGATAAACTCTTTGTCATCATGTCAGATTTCATTGGGTGGTAGTAACTTTCCTTTAGAGGTGACTGCATACTCGTTTACTATTCTTAAATGATATAAAAAATGATGTCATCATACAATCATAATATGTGACGTCCTCGTTTCTTATGATCCAATTATCATAAATGTTTGCGCAATGTTCTTTGAAACAAATCTAACTTATATGTCATTAAGTTCAGCGATGTTCCGTCAGATTCTTATTTTGAGCGTAGACAGAGTTATGACATCCCGGTACATTATGCCTGATGCAAATAGAGGTTCCATTCCTGAATAACCTACATGGGACTAACACGAGCTGCCCAGGAAGCTAGTGTCTACTTCATATAGATAAAGTATTACTAACGTAGTGTTAAATGCGTAGTGTCTTTTCCAATTTTATACCGATATTTTTATGTAATTTTGTTGTTAGTATGTAATTATCCGTAATTTTTTAAATATTTAATGTACTGACTTTCTCTTTTATAACATTTAATTTTAGGGAATTTGATATAGCTACCTAACGACTACGAATATGTTTAATGACAATACACCGGATTGTTATTAAACATATTACATAATAAAAAATACAATACAATAGTATATAGGTAAATCGTTCATTTGCAAGTACTAATAATTGTACTATACCTATTATAATTATGGTACAGAAGTTAAGCTTAACTGATCAATCAAATGAGATGTTACTTTACAGCAACACAATTGTTAGCTATAGATATCTTATATATTCTTTACAAAGAGTTCCAATACAAAACAAATTATTCTCCCAAATTGATCTTTAAGTGGCATGTCGACTTACGCCCATAAAATAAGGCCGTGTCTTTATGTACGCAGCCATATTTTATTTGTCACTTAATGTGTAGACAAAATAGGATAGGAAAATAGATTGGCATACGAAAGAGTGCTCACATAATAGACATCGTTTTACGGCGCTAAGATTGGAGATTAGGACTTTAATTATATCTTTTGTTGTTATTCATCTTGTATTTTTTTTATCCGATGGAAGTAGCAAACGAGCATGCAGTCTATCAGATGGTAAGTGGTCACTGTCGTCTATGGACATCTGTAATCAACTGCATACAGAACTTGGGTACCTATCATTTGAAGTCAATCAGAGATTCGTTGCTACTCCCGAGGACTACGATGGTCGCCTTATGTGAAAGTGTGTCGGCAACCACACCTTTCTATCAAAACGCAAGAAATGCTTCACGCTAGAAATAGGTGTGGCGGTGGTGCTTCCGCGGTCAAACTACACTGGTTCTTCCACCATGAAATCTTGTATTGTTTTATACCTAATTAATATAAACCTAAGGTAAAAATTACCTCGTCCCTGTAGATCCGGGATCAGAATAGGGCTACGGCATCCCCTGCTTGTCGTAAGAGTGGGAGCTCGAAACGTTCGGTCAGTCGATCCCGGGAAGGGCGGCGGTATATGTGGTCGCATACGGTCGTAAAGAGTACACGGAGCGGTGGGCCTAGCCGCCCATCTGGGAGGAGCCCGATGGGGCAACGCGCTCAGAGGATTCCAGTTGCTGTCGGTCCGAGTTCCCGGAGTCTTCTTTATAGCGCCGAGGACGGCCACCGGGGGGGGGTTTAGTGCGGTAAAAATCCCACATAACCCTGCGTCGCTCGCACGGCGTCGGGTACCTTTTGAAGGTTTCCCCCTCGAAAACAAAAAAAAGGTAAAAAATACCTGGATTAATAATAGCTTTAGGAGCTGCAGTAGCTTATTCTCAACTATTAGTGAGAAGTCAGTATTATTTCACATATACATATTTTTTTATCCAATCTAGTCATATCGAAAGTCGAAAAGACCGAGATTGAAGTCAATCACAGATGTGTTGCTACTGCTGACGACTAAGATGGTCGCCTTTTAATAAGAGTGTGCCGACAACTACACCCTTCCAACTAGATTCAAAAATTGCTTCACGCTAGAAAAAGTTGTGGCGGTGGTACCCACCTGGTCGAACTACATTGGTTTCTACCAGGTATATAAAATTATTTTGTGTGGCGGTGGTGTCTCCAGAGCCCAACTACGAAGGGTACTACCATCTATTTACTCTTGACATGATTCAAAGTAGTAAAAGCCTGGCAGATTAAGATAATGGTACCTATTCCCCCCTCTATCCTCCATCTATACCCCCGTTTTTGCCCTATGACAACTTGTTAAATTCTGCTGAATTATAATGTCAAAGGAATTGTAAGGCTAAAACATTTATATAAGGGCCTTTTGACATATTTCTTCCGCGCAATATATTTGAGGCCAATCTGTAGTTGAGCTTATGAGATTGATTGAAAAAGTTTATGACAGAAATTCTCCTTTTCCTAACATTGTAATCGACTTTTGCGCTCAAGGTGGCTTATTATATTATTATGGCTAAAAACTATCCCATTCCACATACGCTAAGATTCAGTGCGCCAAATAATGCGGCTTGGATGGCGAGATCCAATTTACTATTCAAGGGTAGTACTAAACACGTTTACTGACTTCGTAGGACTCCAATTTGAGAGAGAATTCAGCTAGATCTCCCTCTCTAGAAAAAGCTATTTGTGAAAGAATTTGGTTACTAATAAAATAAGGTTTTTTAACGTATTGTTAGTGTCAATAAACAATATGGTATAACATAATGTACATATACTTTCTACACTCACAGTCCCACACTAGGATTTTCTCCTGTGCCGTGGGTACCATGGACACACAAAGACAAATACTAAAAGACCCGGATCCATAACAGAAATCTACATCATCATTCAGATGTCTAGCCGCGAATCGAATCCGGAACCCACTGCGTGCCAGAACGGTATGCTGACCGCTCTGTCAAACGTAAAGTAGTGGTTTTCTTTTGTTTTACACATTATAAATATATAAGAAGCCATAGGTTTTTAGAAACACGACCTTCATAAAAACGAGTTGTATGAAATATACATAGTTTAGAATGGCAATAATTAAATTTAATACCGCAAATATTTTGTTTTTTTTTTTGTTATTTCATTCATGATACCCAGTTAATAGTTTTTCGGTGAAGGAAAACATCGTGGGGAAACCTACAAACACGAGAGTTCTTTAAAAAAAAAAAACAGTTCTCGGAGATGTGTGAAGTCCCCCATTTCGCATTTGGTCAGCGCGGTGGACTAAGGCCTAAAACTCTCTCGTTCTGAGAGAAGACCCGTGCCCAGTAGTTGGACAATAATGGGTTGTCAGCCACTCAGTTAATCGACGTCTATATACTTTTATATTTTTTAGATATTATTCGATATCATCTACATGTATTATATATTTATATATACCGAAGTTATTCCTGTAAAATGATCGACGCTTTTCGACATACCAGTGAAAATTTGCGTTATCTTTCGTTATCAGTTTTGTTAGTCAATTACTTACGTCTCAAAATACCATTTATAATTTTGTATAAATAAATACCGCTACGATTTATTTTTTTCGCTCATTATTTACTTTGTCATTTCCTTCATGACTCGGTTTTAGTACAAACATCGTTACATCGTATGACGAGTAACCTTCGTATGTTTTAACATTCATAACGATGTTTATAATGGAAGGTAATGAAACTTTGCCATTATGGTTTAATTTATAAGGGGCTACGCGGAACGTTTCTGAGAAAATTAACTACATTACCAAACATAATCAGGATTCCTACCTTACCGCGTCGGAAGGAGGTAGATGTTCTTCAAGCGTATGTAAATATGCATAGGTTGTAGAACAAGTGTAGTTCAACTGGGGAAGTACCACCGCCACACCGAGATCATAGGTTCTATCTGAAGTCAAATACTGATGACTGAGATGGTCGCCTGATGTAAAAGTGTGCCGGAAACCCCACCCTTCTATCGAAACGCAAGCGAAATGCAAGACATGCTTCATGTTTGAAATAGGAGTAGCGGTGGTGTACCTCCCCGGTCGAACAACACTGGTTCTGTCGTCAACCCATTATTGTTCCACTGCTGGGCACGGGTCTTCTCTTAGAATGGGGGAGTTTAGGCCATAGTCCACCGTGCTAGCCAAATGAGAATTGTTGGACTTCACACACCTCCGAGAACTTTTTTTTTGTTAAGGAACTCTCGGGTGTGTAGGTCGTCACGATGTTTTCCTTTACCGCAAACACTGGTTTTACCACCTACCATTAAAACATGTTATACTGTATTGAACAAATAGGTCAATAAAACTGCGTTATCACATTCTATTTTCATATCCACCTTGAAACACTCGGTATAGTATAATATGAAGATATACAGACAAATAACTAAATACACGCCGAGGTCAAATTTCGGCCTCTGTTATATACTTTGCATATCAGTCCGACATGGTGATTACTTACATTATTTCCTCTATGGTATACTAGTGCCATAAAACAGAATGAATTTAGAGAGCGGCTGACAGGGCCCGATCTATTTAGCGTCAACATCTTCAATCTTTGCTGCCTATACAAAGTCACCTTATATGTCAAAAAAAGTTTCGTTGCCTGAATTTATCTTACTTTTTTAGAGTAAGGTCGACGAAAAAAACAAGTTATATTCCATAAGAAAAAATATCTCACCCTCTCAAATAAGTCAACAATAAACAAGATTCAACTATAGAAATAAACAGAACGCTAGACTATACTCGTTTTCTTCTACCCGTGGACGGAACCAGTGTAGTTCAACCGGGGAAGCACCACCGCCACACCTATTTCTCGCGTGAACCAGTTCTTGCGTTTCGATGTAAGGGTGTGGTTGCCGGCACACTTTTATATGAGGCGACCATCTTAGTGCACGGGAGTAGCAACGCATGTGACTTCAGGTAGAACCCATGTTCTGTTTGAAATTGATTATAGATGTTCTTGGGCGGCAGTGACCACTTACTATCACGTGGACTGCATGGTCGTTTGCTACTTCAGTCAGATAAAATAAACATAAGGGAGTCCCATACAACAAACCTGTCTGTTTTGCGTTTTTATATAGACTAGTCACCCGTAGCATCGGCCGAAATTCGACCGTAATTTAAATTAAAAAACTAAACTTCATATTGTCCAAATTAGTACGAATATTTCTCTGATTCAAATCAAATGTCATCTGACATTCTTGACGTTGTGTCTTTTCATAGTAAGACATTGAAATGTGTTTGTGACAAATGCATGGTAGTGTGTGTAATGTATTTTTAGTTGATTTTATGTATGAAAAATGCATTATTTGAAAAAAATATTAACATTCTGCACTCCTTCTCTACGTCCACTATAACCGTGCAAAATTTCATACTAATCCGCCCGCGGCATATTACTTAAAAATCCGTCACAAATTTTTGCTTCACGTATTAATATAATAATAATGGTACCGAAACCTTAGTGCGCGACTCCAACTTGTGCTTCCGGTTATCTTTATTACATATAATACATCTTACTTGTTAAAACTGCAACAAGTCTGTTATTATATTTTTCACGACTTTTCCGGCAATTTAGCGCCTCGTACAATATCGCTAATGCTTTATGCGAAGTTTCACATTACTTTCCTTCTAAAGTTTCTCGGTAATGAAAAAGAAAACTCGACAGGGCCGGAATAGCCTCATTTTTATTCAAAGCAATTCAACATGCAGCGTTTATGGTACAAACTTTGTCATAACAACGTAAAGGCGGAGCTAGATCCAGAGAAATGAAGGATCGTTTAGACATTTGAAAATGCTTTACCGTTATATATTTAGCGCAATGTGTAGTTGGATTTCTATACATTATAGAACAGAGTTTTGATAACTATGTTACTTTTTTGTAGCACTGTGTTTTAATGTGTGTTTAATTTTAACGGCAAAAATGGAAAATCAGACAAGTTCCTTGAATTTTAATATTGATTTTAAATCATATTTTACGCTATAAAATTAAAATGAATGTAATTTTATGTATTGTAATATTTAAAATCGTGTATTAAGATTATAGTGTTTATAAATGGAGAATTATATGATTTAATCAAAGGAGCAATAAAAACACATGGTAGGAATAGGTAGGATCTATTAAATTATAAACGTATATTTATTTGGATGTTAAGAAAAACATTTATTAGGTTCTAGGGCCTGTGATTTCACTAGCTTTAAAACAATGTAACATATTGAAATTGTTATGATAGAGTATATTTTTTGTTTACATACATTCAAGAAGCATTAAATGTGACTTCAAGATACTAACAATTAATATTTTTAAAGCATAAACAAATTAAGCAGTTTTAGTTTAATTCAACTTCAACAGACACAAAAAAGAATAAATACCTATTCTACTATTACTTAATCTCAGTGTTTCAAACATTTTTACGTATATACATACCTATAGAACTTCCATTTTATTACAATACGTATGGATGTATTTAAATGAGCTTAGGAAATGGACTGTAGCGTATTTAAAAAACCGACCCATTCAAATGTTCAGGCTTAAATCGAACCTGATATCGTAAATCAAGTTTCTTATCACATGTTTCGCGAGCAAAAATCTTCTGGGTGTCGTGTTTTTTATCGATCACAAAACAGCTAAAGCGAATCTTGTCAACTCGGCAAGTTCGGAAATTCGAGAAACGAAATGCTGTTTTTTCCCGCGAAAGTTACGCCTACTTGTCACTTCTCGTCTCAATTCTGGGGAGGCTTCGATATAGTTATATTCTTAAACAGATTTTCTTGAGAATTTCTAAGTAACAGTAACAAGTTTTGAAATTAGCCTTTCTACTCGCACAAAAATAGCTATTTTTAAACAGATCTTGGATGTTACCTAGTTCTATTAGATAGCAAAAGAAAATTTGATGAAAATTAAGTACAACACAAAATAGCTCTTATTGAGGGTTATTAAATTATGTTAGTAAAATACATTTAAGAAGATGATTGTTTTTTCTCTCAACAACGGCAATAATTTGGGCGTATAAACAATATAAGCGTTAATGTTTAATAGGCTAACTCTCTTTGGGATTAAAAAAACATTTATTTATAATGAATATTCGTTTCTCTTAAGCACAGTATCTCGTGCTCAACATCAAAGGAAATTACTTCGAAAATATAACATGAGGTATCTCTCTCCTGGGATAGGATTATTTTTTCCCTTCCCTTGGATCTTGCATTAACAACTTAACTGAGCATTTTTCGAGATACATAGTATAATATCCTTGCTTTTATCTTCGATAACCTTAAGGAAACTAAGTAGGAGGATTATTTATCTTGTTAGCTTTCGTTTAAGAATTCAGTAGAGTAAAAGTTATAACTCTTAGGCATTTATCGTAATATTTATGTTCTTTGAATATATAATACTTGGTTTTTCGCGCGGTTCCGCCCGCTTTTGTCACGTCTACCATGATAATGAATATCCTATGTAGTAATCCAAATTATAAACTATATCTATGCCAAAAGTTTCAGCGAAATCCGACTGGTAGTTTATTTATTTTTTATTTTATCTGACTGAAGTAGCAAACGAGCATGCAGTCCACCTGATGGTAAGTGGTCACGCCGCCCATAGACATCTGTAATCAACTACATACAGAACATGGGTTCCGTCTTAAGTCAATCACAGATGCGTTGCTACTCCCGGGCACTATGATAGTCGCCTCATGTGTGCCGGCAACCACACCCTTCTATCGAAACGCAAGAAATGCTTTACGCTAGAAATAGGTGTGGCGGTGGAAGTTCCCCGGTGGAACTACACTAGTTCATGCGTAAAAGAGACACACACAGACATTCTCACTAACTGTTCTATCACTACGTAGTATAAAACAAAGTCGCTTCTCACTGTCTGTTCCTATGCCGTGTCTGTCTGTGTCTGTTTATATGTTTAGATCTTTAAAACTACGCTACGGATTTTAATGCAGTTTTTTTAATAGGCAGAGTGATTAAAAATTATAGTAGAGAAACTCTGATGACATTAGTTTTTTCACTTTTAGGCAGAACGAAGTTCGCCGGGTCAACTAGTATATAATATGAATAAGACACACCAATATATTTTATTTCATTTCGATGATAAATATTTATGGACGCTTATAATGGTTACACAGTTTACTTCGATGACAACTGTATTCTGGTTTGTAGTGTGTGACAAATAATGTAAAAATACCCAACTTTAACTAGTATCGTATTATTTTATCGAAAACACTATTCATTAATCATGAGACCACAAGTAAACTATCATTTGCTATTTTAACATTAGAAATAGGTTGTTACTTGGTATACAGTATACAGTCTGTCTTTATCGTCGCTTCATCCCACGCACCGTCAATAATGTTGTACGGGAGAAATAAGACCTACTTTATATTTGTCATGAGCAGCCATTCATCGCTTCTGAAGGACGTAAACTCTAAAGAAACTTCCCATAGCAGTTACGTCTACGATGTACTAAATTTAAATTACAGTAGTAAATGAAATAGCATAGCTTGCTCTGTCTACTTCAAGTGGCACTGAAATGGTTTTTAAAATTAATAAAAACTAGATTCTCTCGTCAACCCATTATATTTCTATTTATTATTATTATTGTCTCACTGTTGGACACAGGTCTTCTCTCAGGATGAGAGAGTTTAAGGCCATAGTCCACCGCGCTGGCCAAGTGCGAATTGGCAGACTTCACACATACCGAGATTTTTTTTAAAGAACTCTCGGGTGTGTTGGTTTCTTCACGATGCTTTCCTTCACCGAAAAGCAGTAATAGTACATAATTTTAGAAAAATCAGTGGTGCGTGCCTGGGTTTGAACCTCGGACCTCCCGATCGAGAGGGCAACCACTAGATACAATTAAACAAAAACCTAACCGCTAAGACTATAGTTAATAGTCATGTATTTCGTTTTATAGTAATTAACTAAATTTAGCTCTTTTAGAAGAATTTGTCAAAGAACAATATAAAAGACAATTTACTGTTTCGTACGTTATTATAAGTCACTCTGCAAAGTGAGTTGATTCTATTGATATGTCAAGTGTGGAAATCCGCCAAGTCGTTTGGTCTGTAGAGCGTGCCACAGAAATGGACATACATACATAACATATATTAATTACATACATTTATACACTCAAAAAACTTTACCCTCCTCCTGACGTAGTCGTGTACTAACATATATGCAAGCTTAAGTTTAATATTATCTTCATTTAAATTATGTTATTAAGTCATACCAGAAAATTTGCGTATTTTATTCATTATTAAAATGGGGTTCCAACATTAGTAACATGTGAAAACATAATAACATGATTACAATTAATCTAAAGAATCTGTGATAAATAGACAAACAGGTTAATGGTTAATTTTAATTAGAAGTAAAGTTAATTATAATTTTTCATTCTGATAAAGCTTTTAAAGTAGAAAGCCTTGTCGGTAGCAAACTTCTTTGGGTCATTCACAAAGGTTTTGAAAGTATCGTGGGTAGTACTGAGAGGGGAATTACTACGCTTTTATATTTTGTACTACTTGATCCGGCGAACTTCGTTCCGCCTAAAAGACAAAATTCTAAAATTATCAGTTCTCCTTCACTATATTAAAGCATGTATAAATAAAAACCTTCCTCTTGAATCACTCTATCTTTTAAAAAAAACTGCATTAAAATCCGTAGCATAGTCTTAAAGAGCTAAGCATACACAGAAACAGACAGCGCGAAGCGACTTTCTTTTATACTATGTAGTGATGGGCGAAAAGATGAACAATCATTAATTTCGAGGAAATGTAACAGTGTCGTACTAAAGGTAATCTGGACTATGAAACACTCGCTTCGTGCTTCAAACGTCGATGTTTTCCAAAACCTAAGTTTCTGTACAAAGCACAGCAAATATTGTGACCATAAAATGTGTCAAAAAATTAGTTACATTTATTTTTAAAGCCCAACGCTGAATTTCCAAGAACGACTGAATGTTTCGTGGCTCTCGTATTTACGAATTCAAGCGTAGGTGTTCCATTAACAATACGTTAGCTGTTAGCCATTACGAAGAAGCCTAAAATATTCTTCATTGTTATTGTTTTATGTGTACACACAACATTTTCAAAACAAGTAATTACTTCTTTCTTTAAGATATTACTTTTGTATTTACTTATATGATTAGTATACAGATCTGCAATCAATGTCATAAATTTCATAAAAGTGTTCTTAAAATTAGGTGTATTTGTAGTAGTAAATAACTAAAGGGGATTTTTCTAGTTTAACGGCTGCGGTATTTGCCACACTTGACTCTATTATAAGTACTTACGCTATTACGTTAAGGTTTAAATGGTATGGCACGAAGACTTACATAACGTATATTAACTTAATCCTCTTGAGTGACACAATTATGAGTAATTTTTTTAAAACAGAAATTACTTATTTGTTAGTTTTATCGCGCAAGGTTGTAGGACATTCATAATATGGTTCAATCTGGGAGGTTCCAACGCCTATATGCCTATTTAATACGTAAAGGCGTTCATGCGTTTCGATGAAAGGGTGTAGTTTTCGGCTCAGTTTTATATGAGGCGACCAAAGACTACGATGGTAGAATCATATAAAGGTCATCTCAGTCATTGGCGATATAAGTCACCACCAGAGTCCTTGGGAGGTAGTTACCACCTACTTTTAATTGGACTTCACGTTCGTATGCTTCTTCAGTCTATTAAAAAAACAAACGTTACAATTTGAAAAGTATAGTATGTAAGACTAAAACCACGCAAGACACGTGCAACTCATTAACCCACGCGGCAATGGCGCAAGATCTCTCCTTTTTCCACAAAGTACCGGTTTTACCGACAAAGGAAGGGTGGCTTTTTGAGGCGTATGTTAAACAAGCTATCAGAACGTACATTTCAGCACGTCTTCACGTTTCGTTATGTTTTTCGCAGATACCTACCGAGATACAATGGAATATTTGATATTCAGGTAGGTGACGTAGGTATGTAGCCACTGACTTGCGGCGATTCTTTATACGAAGTTTTATACAAACTTCTTAATCTTATGTAGTAGTATCTTACTATAGTAACTCCTTAATATACTATTGAAGGTTTTTTTTTCTCGACGGGGAAACCCTCAAAAGGTACCCGACGCCATGGGAGCGACGCAGGGTTATGTGGGATTTTTACCAGAATTTCAGCAGAATTTAAGGATGGCATAACATTATCCAACAAACGATTAATAGACTTGACAGTATGGTAAGACTCTCAAACATTTCGGAAACATTAAAGAGATTAAAATTGAATCTCTTGTGTGTACTCTCATAATGTATTGCCATTGATTTTTCTCAGCTTTGTTGGCAGAAAATGCTGCTTCTTTCCAGTGAAGTGGACCGTTATGATACATTCTGGCAGTAGGTCTATACTCAGCAGGGATAGTACCTTCCTACCTACACTTTGACGATAACATTTTTTCTTTAGCACGTCCAAATTTACGATGTAGGTGCGATACAATTTATAACATCCATTATAAGTTTGTTGTATATTGCTCGTAACATGCACTCAAATATCATATATCGTCACCCAGTGGGTACTCTTCCACATTAAACAACAAATACTTTACAAACTTCATTCTCTTCTCTTCAACCCATTAATTGGCCAAGTGCGAATTGGTAAGCAAACATCATTACTACCTCTATTATAAAAAAACAACAGTAAACAAATCCACGTACAAATTATCAACAATATATAGGTAGTTGAAAGCGGAACTCAAACATTGTGTCGCTTGGAGCAATTGAAGTCCATTGTCAGTTGTTCGCGCGATGATCGCAACTGGCGGTTATTCAATCTCCGCTGGACACAATAGAACTCGACTATTCGTATTCCATTTCTGTTCAAGAGCGAGTACAATTAAGGATTTACAAAGTATACCAGTACATGTAAAGCAAAAGTTGTTTGTTGAAGGAATTTGAAAGTAACTGTGTAATAAGATCACTAAATACAAGTTTCTTTTTTAGCCAATTAATAGACTTCTAGGTAAGAGTAGTCACTGAAGCCAAAGCTACCAAAGTATGCCTTTCAAAAAGTTTAAAAAATTACGTTTGTCGTATGGGAGCCCCCTTCATATATTGGTTTTATTCTAATTTTAGTGTCTGTCTGATGTTACAGCAGAAACAGAAATACACTATGTGTAAAAATGTCAACTGTCTAGCTATCACGGTCCATGAGATACGACCTTGACAGACAAACAGATGGACAGAGGGTTCGACGGTTCGGTTGCAGGCGGCTAGAGTGGGATCTCGAACCGTTCGGTCAGACGATCCCGGGAAGGACGGCGGATAAAGTCGCATACTGTCGTAAAGACTAGACAGAGCGGTTGGCCCTGCCGCCCATCTGGGAGGAGCCCGATGGGGCAATGGGGGGGTTTAGTGCGGTAAGAATCTCACATAACTCTGCGTCGCTCCCACGGCGTCGGGTGCCTTTTAAAGGTTTCCCCTTCGAGAACAAAAAAAGAGGGTCAGACGAACAGACGGTCAGTTGAGTTTTAGTCCTCGGGTTTCGTGTTTAACCTTTGCGTACGGAAACCTAAAAACTTTATCTTCTACATTTCTCAGATATAGTATAAAGAGATTTGTTTGATTAGAAGAAACTCTAAATCTTTGTCCCTTGTAAACTACAACCGTTGAATGGTCAGCCAATGCACCAACCAGACAATGTGGACAAAGACTGCGGCTAAACACGCGATATTAACCTCATTCTTCCTTTGTAGCTAAAAGAGTTACGATTTCTTATTTAGATGTTCGGATTGTGTTACTAAAGTTTATTATCATTAAAGTAAGCTCGTTTACTTCGGAATTTTAGTCCAGTATACCAGTGCCAGTGGCACTGGTATACTATATGCAGACTTTAGTCTATATTCCATAATGCAATATTATTATTTACTAGTTAAAATTAAAATTAAAATAAAATTAAAGTTAAAATTATGAATTTTCCTTCACTATATCATGCATGTATTATACATACACACCTTCCTCTTGAATCACACTATCTATTAAAAAACTGCATTAAAATCCGTAGCGTAGTTTTCAAGATCTAAGCATACATAGGGACAGACAGAGGAAAGCAACTTTGTTTTATACTATGTAGTATATCATGAACCCATTATTGTCCCACTGCTGGGCACGGGTTTTCTTTTGAAATGAGAAAGTTTTAGGCCATAGTCCACCGCGCTGGCCAAGTGCGAATTGGTAGACATACTATGTAGTGAACCATGGTAAATTTCATTATTGTATGGTGATATATGCACTAATTAAATTTGAATACAATTCTGTCCTGAATATATATTCAAAGACACGTTCATGCTCTCTAATAGCCAGAAATAGCCGTTCTCTCTAAATGATCTTAGCAAAGACGGAGGAAAATTGCAACAAGGTCTATAAATCTACGTCACCAATGATGTCCAATTCTTTTATTCAAAGGAAATCGGAAGGAAGATCAGTCTGTAAGGAATGACAAGATCAAGTTCGAATAAAATTTAAAAACGTTGCAAAGCATATAAATAACACATAATAACACATAATAGTAAACAAAATGAAATAAGTTATGTACAAATAGGTTAGCTAGGCTAAAATTGCGGGTCTAAATTTTCAGATTTTTACTTACTAGGCACTTATGTTCGTAAATTAAGGTGTAGTTTACTTAATATTATTTTTAAAGATAAAAGCAAACAACCATACAGTCTACCTGATGGTAAGTGGTCACAGCCGCCCATGGATATAAAAAAATAATTATAAAAAAAGGGTTCTTAAATGATTTGAAATAGCGCCGACAACCACACCCTTTCACGATAACGTTAGCATTTTTTGTGTTAGAAAAACCTATCATTTCTTGTAAAATATTAAACTCTTACAAGGAATTAGCCATACAAGCAAATAATTGAAACACGAGTATGTAGAATATAATGTTTTTCGATTTCGGTATTTTGTTAATAAATCCAAGCTTGTGACAATTTTAAAACGATTTTAAAACTAGATTCAAAGCCACTTTAATTTAATTTATAAACTCATAAACGTATACACCTATTTATAGATAATTTCAGTCGATCAGCAGTTCAAACCGTATAACAGAAATGCTGTATATTTGAGTACGTGAACCCAAATCCAATTTAAGAAATATTCAATATCGAAAAGCGCGATCTATTCGAAATGTGAATTTGAATGCCATTGGATAACGCGATCAGTTTCAGAAATGTTTTCTAATAGCTCCGATTTTTTGAGTACTCGCTGTTTGAATTAAGGTAGCACAGACCGATTAGTCTTAATCTGTGTAAGTGGTTATCTAAACTAATAAAATTATAGGCATTTAAATAAGTACCGGTTATTTGCACTATTTTTGGGTCAACGTCTTCATTTTCATTTCGACTTTTTTATCTGACTGAAGTAGCAAACGAGCATGCAGTCCATCTGATGGTAAGTGGTCAATGCCGCCTATGGACATCTGTAATTAATTTTATACAGAACATGGGTTCCATCTGAAGTCAATCACAGATGCGTTGCTACTCCTGAGGACTATGATGGTCGCCTCATGTTAAAGTGTGCCGGCAACCACAAAACTTGGTACTTCCCCGGTCAAACTACACTGGTTCTACCACATTCATGTTTACCATCTTGTACCTTCTCCTAGTACTATTTTCAAATTTAAAAGATAACCATATTTACGAAGTCTCCTTTTAAATTTATCATTACAAGAATTTGCACTCGGGATACATGAAAAAATTTCAACTTACATTTATATTTTAAATATTATTACAATTTCGGACGTGGAGACAAAGCTGTAATTTACGTTATGAGGTTTCATGCGCGGATGAAAATTAGACCGACATTTCATAAAGGGTAATATAATTGTTTCACCACTGACTAATACACGAGTCATGCGAGGAAATAATAAAAGTTAAATCACGCTTAAAATTGTAACAATATTTTCAAAAATAAATTAATTAAAAAAATAGGACTTATTTATTTAAATATGACAGCCAAAAATTCGCATTAAAGGGATTGGCTTTAATGCGAATTTTTGGCTGTCATATTTAAATCTATCATCATAATATCCTCATACGTGCGTCCGTGCGCGCTTATAATATGTATGAGCTAAGAACCAACTTATACGTAGTTACATATTTTTTGTTATATCATTTTCAATCATTTTTTTTATCTGACTAAAGTAGCAAACGAGCATGCAGTCCTAATGGTAAGTGGTCACTGCCGCCCATGCACATCTGTAATCAACTTCATACAGAACATGGGTTCCATCTGAAGTCAATTACAGATGTGTTGCTACTCTCGAGGACTATGATGGTCGCCTCATGTGAAAGTGTGCCGGCAACCAAACCCTTCCATCGAAACGCAAGAAATGCTTCACGCTAGAACTAGGTGTGGCGGCGGTACTTCCCCAGGCGAACTACACTGGTTCAACCACCTTTAAAATTATCAAAGCTCATATTATAATTGAGTAAGAATTTGTGGCCTAAATGTTCTTAAAGAAATATCTTAAATCTTGAACAAGGTCAGTGAAAGGGGCGTTGTACCTGGAAATCGTTCAGATATATTTTAGTATATATGAATACAATAAATATAGACCGGCAATAAAATATTTAGTGTCATGTGTTATATATAAAACATAATTTTACTAATATATTTTTCACTCTCGTGAGACTTGTTGAGCACACAACAATTTAACAGTCAAACCAAATCAAAACAACCAATTCGCCTATCACCTAATCGTTCGAGATATACCCACACCTAAAATTAAATGAAATATGTACAGAAAATTCATCCAATTTCATATAAAATGGCGGTAGCAGTCATATTGTTTTACAAAATATTACTGTTACCTACATTTTCCATTTCGGCACGTTTAATTGAGTTTTTCACAAAATGTACAACGATAAACACTGGCTCATTGAACATGTACCAAATATTTGCAACAACATTATTTGATTATTTACAAATTGGGGACTGGAACAATAAGCACTTGTTTTTGAAATTCCTATTGTGGAATATTTGACATTGGAATCTTTTCCTGGCATAATTTTATTGTGTATTTTAGTTACACTCAAAAATTAGGATAAAATGTATGAGTTTTATCATTGGTTTATTATATTTCCATTATATTACAAGAAGCCGAAGAATCATGGTAAGAATAAGTGTGGCGAAAAACCTTACCAAACCTACACAGCGCTTGTCCTGAAGGCAAAATTAAGAATGCAACTCATAAATAGATTAATGATGAGGTGCATTTGTACAATTTAGTTGATACTAATACATATTGTGCTAGTATCATTTTTTGACTTTATTTGATTGTTTATAGGTAATATTCGTTGTTTATATTAATTGTATATTCTTCGGTGAATATACGGCGAAATATTATACTTTTATACAAAAAATAATTTGAATTACAGGTAGATATACTGTACTTATATCTAAGTCATAGCAAGTCAGTGTCGCCAAACGGTAACTTTTCGCTCTACGAAAAATCGTTCTACGCGTCTGGATAAGTTTTCACTTAAAATAAGAAAAACAAGAAACAAAAAAACAGATATTAAATTGAAATTTGAAGTCAATTTTGTACTAAAAATCTCTATAGGTAAGTAGACATCAATCCTTAAGTAACCTAAAACATAACAACTGAAGCAGAAGCGAAATAAGGATATTTCTACTTAAAACCACTTCTAAGATATATATAGCGTTAACAAGCGTTTTCGAAGATTCAAAAAATTCCCAGAAAAATATGCTAATAAAATAAACGAACTCTATTATAATTATAATTTCGGTTAATGGAGATAAAATTCTAAGATAATAGACTAATGAATTAATCAAGTATACGGAAATAACTAGGTGATAATTAGCAAGTGTAATCTAATTAGTGTAATGGTAGGATCCGCTACAATGGCCTGAACATTTAATTAAGATGCGACACTTTTATATAGGGCAATGTAGGGAGCAACGTCCCAATTCGTCCTATATTTATTTAGGACCTGTTTCAAAAAGCGATGAGCCTGAAACATTAAGGACATCCAAACAAAACGATCCTTTGGTTAGCACGTCTAAAATTTAATTAGGTTCTAAGATTTTAACGGATTATTAGAATTTTAGATTAGTTATTAGGTAAAGCATCATACTACGCTAAATAAGTGATGGATGATTGAACATTTTAGTTAAATATGGATTAAAAATAAAGGATGATATTTAGGGAAGCCCACATTATACTCTAATTTACATAAAAGAGATAATGTGGGGCGCAAAAATTTTAATTCTGTACATTTTGAAAATACATTATCTAGTATTAGTGGTATTTAGGAAAATAAGAAAAATAAATCAAGATATATATATTGTTTTAAACTGAGATTCAATCACGCAGACAGACAAACGAAAGGTGGAAATGATAAAAGTATAATAATCCCGATGTTGTCATTAACACCTTCCGAGAGACACAATAATTATTATGTAATAAATATTATATTGATTCAATTTATTAAAATTAAAAACGAATTTTATGGGTGGATTTCCCTGAAAAAAAAAATGAAAAAATTATGTTACTACCTCTACATTAGTACATTTCAAACCAGACAATAGCTAGTTTATTCTATTGTCTAAACTGCTGTTGTCTAAATTGTCTAAATAGCTGTAATAGTGAAACCGCACTTAAAACTCGATGAAAAATTCTATGGACAAACAATTTAAAGTTGGTACACACTTTATTTTGAACCCAGTACACTACGCGTATAGTACGCTGTCCTAATTTGACCCAGATTTATTATTTAGAGTCTACTTGTATAGGACTAAAAACATGAAGGACGTCTAGACGCCGAAAACTATTTATATTCTACGACCATGTCTAGTCGTATGAGTCTTATCGAATTAATTGGATTCTAGGATGAGATACTTCAAACTAGAGAGATAAGGAAACTGTGTAGTAATGTTAACGTACATTCATCATGATCATTTATTATAGCTCAATCATCATTTGCAAGTTGGCAGAATGAGTTTGGATTGACCGGGATATGATCTCGAGACCTATACAAGCATCAAGCAGTTCATTAGTTACGCTGGAAGAATGTGGGTACCGGCTCACTTTCTTATGAGGCGGTCAGTTTTCTCCTCAGGAGCAGCATTTGTGATAGACTCCAGACTACTCTGTTCAAACTTTTCCATATGAAATATCATCATCATTAACTCATTATATTTCCACTCATTGGCTGTAGTTTTTCACAATGAAATTAAAATACCATTGAGTTATTCGACTGAATCAGTGAATTTTGAACATTATAGGATATTCTCGACAATGTAGATTTTTATAAGTGACGTAACATTTTTTCATACATACATATAGATACTTAATAATTCAGGAATGTGCTCCCAGAATTTGAACTCTGCGTCCCAGAGCAGGAGGCAGAAATTTATTTCAAGACTCTTAACTTTGGTGCGTTATCAAGGTCAAAGTGTATAGATTTTTTATGTACGACACAAATTAATAGTCTTGGCTGGAATATGTAAACACATGTGCGTGTTTTAACGTGTGAACCCTTATATTTTTGAGATAAACTTCGTTGAAGTTTTTCGTTATTTTTTTTAAAGCCTAAATTGTTTGGTTCAGCGATTTTAAAATTAGACAGAATTTTTTAAATACAATGTTTATGTTATTTTATAAGCTGGAAAAGGGTTTTTACATGTGAGTTACTATTCAGGACTATGCAGATCGTCAGTACAATACTATATGTATATAAAAATATTCAGACTCAGGACATAAATTATCACCTTATTCTCTGAATAATTTTGATCGAAATATTTATCTTTCTTTTTATACCATTCAGTACATTTCTGAATTTTTAAAAAGTTGCTATAAGAAAGCTTAAACATAAGGACCTCTTTTATTCCATTTAGTAGGTATAAAATAAGTCTTAGTCCATTATGTAAATAACATAAAAAAAATCGAACGCAAGGCTCGTGGCTCGTGGCTTTTGAGATCAAGTATTTTTTTAGAAGACTGAAGCAGCTAAACAAAAATTCAGCCTACCCGATGGGATATAGTTACTGCTGCCTGTAGATAGTTTAAACTTCATATACACCACGGGTCTATCTGAAAACAACCACTTCTAAGGACTAAGAAGATCGCCTCAAAGTAAGAACATTTCATGCATTTGAAAATTTAGACATATTTACTTTAGATATATCATATATTTCATTGTAATTCATAACCTATTATTTTCCTCATGCATTCAAAATACAACAAAAGAAGATAATTTCTGGACCACACAAATACGAGGCAATTTTGCTTAGCTTTATTCGAGGATGCCTCAATAAATAACCTGGATACAACCCGCTTATGTATGAGGTCCGTATCTTATCCGGGTTTTGTTCATTATCCAGCGAATGAAGACATTTTATGTGGAAGATATGATAATCTGTTTGATGAAAGCAATGTAAAAATGTTTCTTTATTTTTTACGCCGCATTGTTTTAGTTATTTCTTGTAATAAGGTTTTGTTTTCTTTTTTTTTTATCAGGCCATGTTCATATTTAGAAGGGAGCACTCCCAGTTACCTATATACTTTCTAGTTAGTTACCTTTATCAACAAAGACATAAATTACAGAAGGGACCAGTTTGGTACAAATTTTTGTCAAGGGTAAAGTTGCCGATAACAAAGTGGAAATCTTACCCGAAAGCCACAAAATATTAACTTGGAGGTATAAGCGGTAGCATTTAGCGAATATCTGCAAATTTCATTATAATTTGCAATGAATTGTTGTATTATATATTAAAACACATATATTTGTTTATAAAACGCAACGCTTATGTTCTTGGCAAAGACCGATTGATGTCTATATCGAAAGTTTTTGAAGTGAAACTTCTTTAGGCGCATGAGGGTAAAATTTTTACAGATGAAACGTCACGCCGGTATGCAACGGAAGTGTCGGAAAAGAGAGAGAGAGTGATCGAGACCGATTGAGAGAGAGTAAGACAGGGCGAACGTAGCATGAGCAACTAGCCGTGGAGTGAGAGTAGGGAGCAAGCGAGTGAAATAGATTGAGAGAAAAAGTGAGACAGAGCGAACGTCGTATCACGCCTTTTTCCCTTCATCTTAATCTTGGAAATTTAAAGTTTTAGATTTGTATAAATATAAACAAGATTTATAAATTAGTTCGCCAAAGAAGTTTCACTTCAGATATGTGTACTTTGAACGCACGCATGTTTTTTTTATATATTTCTACGTACCCATAAGGCAGAAGGGCCATCTTATGTTAAATAGTCAGCATAGTTTATGGACTAGTAATGTAACGAATATTCGCATTTTTTGGAGCAAATGTTTTGTGAATATAGAATTGCATTGCTTCGCAAAAAAAGCTCGCCAATTCTATCCAATTAGAAATTGTACTGCAGTTTGTCGACTAAATCATACCAAACCCAATACCAATAACTGCAAAAAAAACCCAAACTTCTCATTCGCATTCATGAATGTCAAATAATGACACTACGTCACTACTATGGACATCTGCAATACCGGAGGAGTCGCCAATGCATCGCCAGATTTGAAGAAGAGCTTTTTTTGCTTGATTTTTGAAGAGTTTTATATCATAGCGCCTCGAGAATATCTCGGGAGCTCGTTCTACATCGATGTTTCCTGGTCTTATTTTTTTTTCTCTTTTTTTTGGTTGTCGAGGGGGAAACCTTCAAAAGATATCCGACGCCCTGGGGTCGACGCGGGATAATGTGGGATTTTCACCGCACTAAAACTCCCCCGGTGGCCGTCCTCGGCACTACAAAGAGGACTCCGGGATAGCGAAATAAACGCAACCGGAGTCCTTTGAGCAAATTGCTCCACCGAGCTTCTCACAGGCGGGTGGCTGGGCCCACCAATACGTCTGGTCTTTACGACGGAATGCGATCACACATACCGCTGTGCTTCGCGGGATCACCTGAACGAACGGTTCGAGTTGCCACTCTAGCCGCCTGCAACCCCGGAAGCCTCTTTTAGTCGTCTCTTACGACAAGTAGTACCGTGGCCCTATTCTGATACCGGAACTACAAGGACGATGTTTCCTAGTGGTTCTGTACATTTTATTCCTTGAGGCCTAAACGATAGTAATCCAGATTGCCTCTGTTTCTTTCTATATAGTGTGTGAGTGAGAAATATTGTGTATAGCATTATTGACTGAAAGAAGTTTATGAAATTGATTCATTTCAAACGTTTTCGCAAACTTTTATCCGGGGACATGATTTTTTTATTGGCAGAAATAAATTCAAATCATGTTAAATATTATGGTTTTTTATATCAATAAGATCAATTTGTAAAAATAGGTTTATATTTAAGCCTACTCAACATTGCTAGCTTCTAACGTAGTTTTTGCATATTCAAGGGTACCTCTATAAATAACATTGACGGGACCCAACTTATGTATGGGTCTAATATATTATCCGAGTTATTTATTCATCACAGAGAATAAAGACATCTTGTACGAAAAATATCTTATGCTCGCCCGAATAGAAGTAGTAGATTTCTTTGCAATTCAACTGAGGCGGCAGAACTTTTACGTCTATATTTATGCCTAATAATTGTAGTGTTAAGCTAGAGAATTTCAAACATATTTTGTCTTCAGCTTCTTTTATAATCAACTAGCTCTTACCCGCGGCTTCGCCCACACGGTCACAGGAATTAACATTAGCATTTGATAGCGTGATTCAGAACTTGCAAATGAATTTTACTAACGCCATCTAATCTATAACGAATTTAACAACGTCTGGAACTACTAAATATGTATCAACTAACAAAATATCGATACTCTTATGTGAATGAGAGAGCACAGTAAAAATTAGCCGTCACTCTCCGCCCTCCTAACTATCTCCCAGCATATAAACCATATCATATAATAGCTATGTGACGACGTGAAAGAGGAACAAACAAACACTTTCACATTTATAATATTATTATGGATAGTATGGATTATTTCCCAACGTAAATTTCCGCTCATTGAAAATAGATCGGCAAAATAAAAGGTAATTTATAACAGTCCTTGGAATGAGTAAATACTCTGAAAGATCCATCAGTATTCAATAAATAAGTACTATTATTAGCTTCGGAATGAAGCAATATTGCTCGGACCTTCGTCACCACTCTGTAGACCTTTATCGCCAAGAGAGCGTTAGTGTCTACTGTGTATCCGCTACTTTGCTAATACTGCCTGTTCTAACAGACCAGTCAGCTGCGCCACCTATAGTCGGCATTCCTATAGTCAACTACACACAGAACATGGGTTCCATCTGAAGTCAATCACAGATGCGTTGCTACTCTCGAGGACTATGCTGGTCGCCTCATGTGAAAGTGTGCTGGCAACCACACCCTTTTATCGAAACGCAAGAAATGCTTCACGCTAGAAATAGGTGTCCTATTATGTTCTCTAGGGTAATAACGTTTCATTTGTGGCCGACCTGAGATAGAAACTCAATCCTATTTGTGGTCGATTATGGACGTCAATATCATCAGGTGCACTGCATGCTCATTTGCTTCTCCAAAGCTATGGAAATAATGAAAACATAAGACAAAAATATTATTATCAGACAAGTTCTAGGCTAATCTACCGTAAAGTCTTTAGGTTTGATTAAAATAGTAGTAAGTTGCCGTCAGGCAAATATATGAAGAATCATGTCGGAGTATTTCTTTTTCACTAGGATATAAACTCAAATATATGTAGTAGAAATCTGTAAACCTACATAGACAACGTATTAGAACTATAAATTTGAATTATCGAAAAAATATTTATAGTAATAAATTATGCTACTTTAAAAAACTATCCATCCATTCTTCGACTATCCATCCATCCATCAGCCCTTTGATCTCCACAGCTGGACGTAGGCCTCCCCTAAATGACGCCACTCCAACCGGTCCTGTGCCCTCTGAATCCAATCCAATACTTCGATTAAGTTGCTTGTTATTATATTTTTGATGTTATATCTATTTTAAAGTAATAACGCGTACGTTTAATTTACATGAGGAAACTTTTTCGTCCGATATCTAGTGGACGAAGATGTACTCTGTAATTTAAATTCTTAAAGTGACTGAAAAAATAACATCGCAGATGGAGAGTATTTTCGTACATAATTAATTAATTTATTTAGGTAAAGGTAATTATGATAGAGATCACTGGCTCTTATTAAATAAGTTTTGAAACAAAAATAGAAAGGCCATTGTTAAACCGAACAAAACTAGTTTTTGTTAGATGCTAGTTATTAAAAAAAAACAATGTTTAAAACAATTTGTATTTTTTTTTTATTTACTAGATAATATTTATTATGCGGTAATGAAAAGCTAACTTACAATCAATTAATATTAAAATGATTAAAGTTCTCATAATACTCAGTTCTAAAACTGTTGAGGACCCTTCGTACAAAAGTGTCCAAAGTTATCCGTATGTCATAATTCACTCTCTAAAATCCACTTATGAAATTAATCACAAACGTCATCTGCATTCTCCGAAGAGGAGAATACTATTCTCAATGTGCTCGTGGGACCGCTAACTTTTGGCGCAAAAACTCATATTTTATTTACACTGTGTATGAGCAGAATCCATTAGGCTCGCTCCTGTCACGCTGATTCAGCGCAAACCTTCGACCACAAAGAGCCGAGCAATATTTACGATCATTCATTCTCTTGTCACTTTACCATGACAGATTACTCCGAACAATTTACAATAAACATCTAAGTAACTAAAACTCACCTACCAGCGCACATCACTTAAAGTTCATACGCGCCGTCGAAGTTGTTGAAAGTTGGTGGAAATTACGTTATAAAGAACTTTATAGGCATCGCTCGCGGGTTGCGTGTTTGGGGTGTAAATCAATTAGTTATTTTGACAAGTGGGGTGAGCGGGGGTACCGCGGGCCGCTTGACGCGGGCTAATCGTGTAAACGACGGTGTCGACTGCGGGGTTTATGTATCCCGCTCGGCGATCGCGGCAACTAGCCGCGCACGCGCGCTCAACGCTCCTGCGACCGCAAATTTTTCTCATCGCCAGTTTCGACTAAATTGCAAAGCCACAACCGGAGTTACTGCGCGGTGGGATTCCAACGGAATGTAATCACCCGAACAACATGAGCGGGTAACGAGATTTTTTTCCTCCTCACCTACATAGTAATTCACACCCGACTCGATCTCATAATCGACTGGAGAATTAGCATAACGCCCGCGCAAGAAAATTTAATTTCGGCTCCGTCGACTTGGATTACTGTATAATTTAATAGTTTATTTCAACGTTCGAAGGACGGTTTGTTACGGTTCGCTAATTAGCACAAATTTGTTGTTAAAATTTGAATACAGTTCAGAAATGTAGCTGATGGCGGAATAAATAATGCCGCCTTGAAAATGTTAACTTTCAAAAGATTTTCCTGCGTAACTCCTAACAGGAACTCTGGCTTACTAACTTTACTTATTGTAATGGTAGTTACTAAGATTTATCGTTTGTAACGACCTAGAAGTTTCATGAATAATCTTCGGTACCCGCAATATTTCTTTCCACAGCATTATGACCGTTATTTGATTTATATTCCATCGATTTATAGATGTCAGTATCGACTTGAGTTATCAGCCCTCAACATTCCTGTGGGAACGTTACATATAAATGTAGAATAATATTAAAACCTATATTTTTTTTGATTACATTCAACTTGTGTTTTCATCCACATATTTATATTTTTTAATTTATTTTTCTATTTGGACTTAGTATGTACAGCGTATTTTTTATTTTTTATTCTTGAATTTAATACAAAACACTTACTTTAAATAATTTAGCTTTTTAATTTTTCAAACCTGTCTAGTTGTTTTTAAAATACATCTGACACACGAAATAGGTACTACACTACTCTTTTAAAATATTGAAATGATAAGGTTATTGTTTTTTGTATTAGCTTCTAAATTCCTTTTAGCAGTAGCCAACTGGAGGTAGTAACTGGATATGCCACTCCATCCAGTGACACATTTTGGTTCTAACCGCAAGATTGAGTTGCATAAACCTTAGTTGATCTCTGTTGATTGTCATTACTTTCCATGGTAAGTACCTAACAGAAGCAATAGATATATTGAAAATATCCATAAATAGTAGTACCCATTACAAAGGGGGTTTTAAATGAGAGCAAACATGGATTGCACCTGCAAAACTATGTAAATAACCGAAATCGTGCAAATGGTTGATAAATTTCATATCAGTTTACTATTAAACTAAATCAAATCTTATCATTTTATAATGATACGAAAATAATTTAAATGTATTATTCATAGGATTATAAATTGATTTATCGGCAGTTAAACCGAAAGTTGAAACGTCCATCCTTGTTCGATAAAACGGAACACAAAAAGTGTGCAATGAACCAATGTGTTATCACTATCACATTCAACGAACCTAGTCGCAAAACGTAGACATAAGTTATAAATGATTAGTTTACCAGGTAGTCAAATTTGACCGGACAGGAACTCCGGCCACACTTAGTTCTACCGTGAAGCAGTTCTTGCGGAGAGATGCGACTATCTTAGTCCTTGGGTATAGCAACGCATCTGTGATGTCATACATGATGCATGTCTTCAGATAGAACCCATGATCTATATGAATTTGCTTGTCGATACCTATGAGCGTCAATATCCAAATACTATCAGGTTGACTGCACTCTCGTTTCCTACTTGAATCTTTTAGAAACAACAATGAAATATAGCAAGCCTAAGTGACATACCTACTAAAGCTTTTCTATACAATAATTGACAGCATGTTCCAATTTGTCACATACATGTCTCCAAACTTATACACGTTAGAAGGCTTAAAAGTACAACTTCATGAACGTATTACATACAACATATTCGTAGTTCCACTAGACGATACTAACGATGGGCATAATTGAGCCATTCTGACATTGCACGATATTAATTGAAGCGTCCTTGTCTCCACATTCAATCATTATTGACTCATTGAACGGACAATGTGGGGAAGAAAGTGGTAGTGATAAGGATCACAATATAATTAGTTTATATAAGAGACGAAACTGCACGTAAGTTTTTATTGTATTAGTGTTCAAATTATTGTCTGCATAACACTGTGCCGACAACAACTCGAGAGTCTATAAACTTAACATCAGTCAAAGTAAATAAACTGTCTTCTAATTTTCTTCTTTATGTGTATTTTGTCTTAAAAATCTTTTTTTTTTTTGTATAAAAAACTGTAGGATAAAATTTAAGAAAAAAACGTAAACTATTGTCGTCTGGACAGTGTAAACAAGCGGATGTAATCAAATGAATAGAATGTCTAAATGCTAATGTTAGTCATGTGAAATTTTGTATTACACTCATCATCTTTTTCTAGTGTATTATAACATCATCACCGTCACACTAATGGACGTCTCCCAAGGTGCGCCATTTAGTCCGTTCTCATCATCATCTCCTCATCTCATAAAGCAGACTAGAGGAGTCGCCAAGGCAACTTGTTTGCTCGCTGCTCGAGCCAATTGCCGCGCCACCGAACAAGAGAGCGTCCCACACTAAGATTACCCATCATATCATTTATGTATCTCATATTTCTTATGTTTATTAAAATTATTTAGAAAAGAAAGAAAGAAAATACTTTATTCGGTACAGTACATAAGGTTATACAAAAAAGAAGATACATCCAATAGCAAACATGTGTTATTATTACTAACTAATACTTATTGATGTAAGTTACATTACATTGACCGAAAGGGTCTCCACTCAGCTTATTGCTGCAGATAGTCAAGGCCACCTGCAGCGCTGGTATTCTGTGGAGCCAATTTCCTTCGCTTGCGCGCAAGCGGTACAGGTATATCTAATTATGTATGCATGTGTGTATTTCAAGGTATGTATGTGTTGCGTGCTAGTACGTATCAACGTGTAAGTTACTGTGTATGTGAATGTAAAGGTATTTTAATTTGTTCATATATAGAAATGTTGTTTTTGTATATATATACTTATATTTTAAACATGTTTCCTAACATGCAATGCAAGTACTTATTTACATGTTATAAGTTCACGAGCATTATTTGCAACAACATATTCGCATTAATACGGCCTATACAGGACATAATTGAGCAATCCGGACACCACGCAGTATTAATTGAGCACCCCTTACGGCTTGCCCTTTCACGTTCAATTATTGACTCAATGACGTGCCATTTACTACATTATCATCAATCTATTATGTTCCATTGCTGGGTATGATCGCCCCTTATGGCGTGAAAAGTACTAATGGAAACTTTTTACACCTTTGAGAGTTTCTTTGTATTTTTTTTCTTTCATCGTAATTTTTTTTTTGGAACTTATGTTTAAAGTTAGATGTTGTTACAAGTTTGTTACGCTTTCACGCCAAAATAACTCAACCGATAACCATAAAACTTTGTACACATATTCTTAGAATTATTAGAAACAAAATTGGATTATTTTATAATAAAAGTATTTTGGCAGACATGATTGTTTGTAAATAAATTTGAAAATTGACTTCAACGCGAGTGATGATAAGCTTGAGTATAAGCTAGTTTATATTATAAATGAAAAAAGCTCGTGAGGATTAATGTATGTGTTTTTGTTACTACACGCAAATCCGTTTGTCTTGTCTTAATTATTATTATTATTATTTTTTTAATTGAACACGGTCCACCAATTCGCACTTGGCCAGCGCGGTGGACTATGGCCTCAACTCTCTCATTCTGAGAGTAGACCCGTGCCCAGCAGTGGGACAATAATGGGTTGACGAGAATTGAACACTAAAATTATGAGCTCATTTACACATCGGATACGTATTACTAGACATCGGATTATATGCACCATCGAAATGCCAAAATTTGCATTAAAATAGGCACTATAAAAAGGTGACTTCTGCACTAAAATGGTTAAATATACATACATACATAAAAACTTTTTAACAAAAAATATCTACCGACTTCCATGTCACAAAAAAGTAAGTAAAAAATAATTTAAATATATTTTGGTCTAGAACATACTCAGTACTTAGTACATAGTCCTGAAGTCGGTGCTCGACATATTTCGCTGGACGACGGTAACTACGTCCTATATGAGCACCGACTTCAGAACTATGTACTAAGTACTGAGTATGTTCTAGACCAAAATATATTTAAATTATTTTTTACTTTTTTGTGACATGGAAGTCGGTAGATATTTTTTGTTAAAAAGTTTTTATTTTACACTTTTTAGTGACTATATTTTTATGTTTGTATTTAAATAAAGCCTCTAAGTTTGCTTTGTGCATCTACATATTCACAAAAATTAAACATAAAACACTTTTACAATTCATACAAACAGGGCGCCCCCTCTGGAAGTACCCCTCCATCATCAGGGTTGAGGAGTTGAAGGTCAAATTTTTCATCTTATATTGTTGCTTAGTAATCTTATAACATATACGTTAGTACCAGGTGGCTAACTTCTATGGCTCAGGCTTGCAGTACCCTGCATCATCAGGGTTTAGGAGTTGAAGGTCAAAATTTTAATTTTGTGCCTCTGTTTGGTATTATTTTTACATACCCGTAAGCACCAAATTGCCAACTTCTATGGTTTAGGATTGAAGTACCCCTCCATCATCAGGGTTGAGGAGTTGAAGGTCAAATTTTTCATCTTATGTTTTTGCTCAGTAATCTTATAACATATACGTAAGCACCAAATGGCTTATTCCTATGGTTTTGGCTTTAAGTACCCCTGCATCATCAGGGTTGAGGGGTTGAAGGTCAAATTTTTGTCCCATGAATTTGCTTAACAATTTCATTATATATTCGCAAACATCAAACGACCAACTTTTATAGTTCAGGCTAGCAGTACCCCTGCATCATCAGGATTGAAGAGTTGAAGGTCAAATTTTTCATAGTAAATATCTACATAGTAATTTTATTCTATATTTTACTCAATTGGACTTCTCCAGCTAAGGTTCGGCCGACTATCACTAATTTTATTATTTTGCTCCAAAAAGTTGAAGATCCTATGATTAGAACCTTATCAAACTCTTATCAGACTACCCCTGGAGTACATCCTTTCTAATAAAAAAAGAATCATCAAAATCGGTTGGCGGGATATTGAGTTATTCATACATTTATCGCATACATTGAAAATGCAAATTTAAGACTTATGCGTTTTTCTTATGGATGCCCTAGTCAAAAAAATACTAAAAAAAAAATGGGACCCTATGACACGCACTACCTTTCAAATAAAAAAAAAAATCATCTAAATCGGTTCACCCAGTCCGGAGAAATGAGGTAACAAATATAAAAAAAAAAAAAAAAAAAAATAATAAAAATACAGACGAATTGATAACCTCCTCCTTTTTGGAAGTCGGTTAAAAATATGCATGTACACATCGCATCTTTTCAAGAACAACGTGTTATCTTAAAAACTATAAATTTTATTGGAGGCTAATTGTTGAGTTACAGAAAATAAAATTCTTTAAAATAAATTGAATTACTCAGACCTAATATGCTTAATAAATTTAAGAAAAACCATGATAATTATATAATTTAGCAAAAAAAGTCAATTTGTACTTGCCACGTTTTTGTAGTAAAGAGGCGACATACAAATAAGCTAATTATACGCACAACGTCAATCTTACCATGTCAGTTATATTGTGAGTTTATGTGCCGCCTAACGAACCTTCAGCATCTTCAAAACAGTGTAACTAGGGGCCGACTTCACACAATTAATGTCAGTCAACATTATTCTCAGCGGCGAAGTTGCTCGTAATAAGAAAAATATAACGTCAGCAAGGAAAAACTGTGATAAAACGCGAGTAGGAAAAATTCATACTATTTTTTCTAGCGGTTTCATTCTCAGATTAGAAAAATACATGCAAAATGGGTTCTATTAAAATGTACCTTTAGGACTTACAATAAGTATTTCAATTTTTTTATAACAATACTTATTTCTTTTTTTTTGTTCCCGAGGCGTCGGGTACCTTTTGAACATTTCCCCAATCTTCAAAAGGTACCCGACGCCTTAGCAGCAACGCAGGGTTATGTGGGATTTTTACCGCACTAAAACCTCCCGGTGGCCGTCCTCAGCGCTACAAAGAAGACTCCGGGATCTACAAAGAAACGCAACCGCTGTCCTCTAAACGCGTTGCTCTAACAGGCTCCTCCCAGATGAGCAGCTGGGTCCACCGCTCCGTCTGGTATTTACGACGGTATGCGACGAAGCATACCGCAGTCCATCTCAGGGTCGTCTGACCGCACGGTTCGAGCTCCCACTCTAGCTACCTGCGACCCCGGAATCCTCTTTTAGTCGCCTCTTACGCCAGGCAGAGGATACCGTAGCACTATTCTGATCACAGAACTACAGGGACGTAACTAGGTTATTCCTGTAACTTCCGTCGCCTTGAGCACATGTCCTATTCCAAGTCATAAAATACCTGTGTGTAAAATTTCAGCGAAATCCGACCACCAGTTTTTGCGTGAAATAATGACAAACACACAAACTTTCGAATTTTATAAAACCATGTTACTCCTCAGGTGTGGCATTGGATTTATGCTTGACTTCAGGTAAGACCTCAATTGGCGCTTAACAGTGGCACTTGTAAAGTAAACTGCTTACTTGTTTGCAAGAACAATGAGTGCGATGGTGTAAAAAAGGAAATAAAAATAAAAATATCGGGAGTAATGCTACATTATAAATATATCCGAGTGTATATAATATGCCTCTGTAATGTGTCTAGATTTAAAATTAAAATATGATAATGGACAAGGGAGACCTAATAGACCTTCGTCACAAGCTAAATTATACCATACCACCGTTTTTAACCTTTGGTTAAAATAAAAACAATGTTACCTGTGACTCTCTTTAATAATATATCCGTAGATAAACCAGATTTTTTTTTGTTATTTGATTCTCTGCGGGTACAATTATATAACACTAAAGGGTCGCTATTTAATATGGCCCTACGAATCTTTTTAAAAAAATCATTTAATTTCGTTGGTTATATTTAATATCACCGGATATATAAGAATAAAGCAAAGTTCTGATATTCCTGTTTGTTTCAGATAAACCACATACAAACCATGAAGAACATAAGCCTGTATTACGTCTTACAGAGAGCCTTGTTGACAACGAAGACAAAAATCATCGTTTACGACAAAAACACAACGTCAGCGTCAAAAACATCGTGAATAAAAAGAGAGTTCGCATCGCGAGCGTTTTAATACTCCTTAAGGCGATGAATAGTAGAAATATTTTAAGAGAGGAACGCGTCACGTCCCGACCTCCCGGAGGTTGGGGAATGCCGACGCGTGCTCGACTCCGATATGAAATGCTCAGAACAAAGAATAAATAATAAGGAGACTGGAAATAACTTTTCATTTTTTAACTTATAAGCAAGTAAATTGTAGTCAATTTATGTTTGTAAATTTTTATACATGTATGTTCGTAACAAGATAAAATAATTGAATTATTGATTGGAAATGCATAATATAGGCAGTGATGTGTATTGTTAGTGTATATAGCGTCACTCCCTTTTTACCCGGCTGCATCAGAAGGAATGTAAAGTTTTTCAAGCGTATGTATGTCCATATATTTAGCACGCACTATAGTAACACTTCAGGTGTTACAGTTACTACTTTAATACTCCTTAAGGCGATGAATAGAAGGAATATTTTAAGAGAGGAACGCGTCACGTCCCGACCTCCCGGAGGTTGGGGAATGCCGACGCGTGCTCGACTCCGGTATGAAATGCTCAGAACAAAGAATAAATAATAAGGAGACTGGAAATTTTCATTTTATACTTACTTATAAGCAAGTAAATTGTAGTCAATTTATTTTTGTAAATTGTTATAAATGTATGTTCGTAACAAGATAAAATAATTGAACTATTGATTAATTATTAATTTAATAATATAGATAGTGTTGTGTATTGTTCGTGTAAATAGCGTCACTCCCTTTTTACCCGGCTGCATCAGAAGGAATATAAAGTTTTTCAAGCGTATGTATGTCCATATATTTGGCGAGCACTATAGTAACACTTCAGGTGTTACAGTTACTACCTTAATACTCCTTAAGGCGATGAATAGTAGAAATATTTTAAGAGACTAACGCGTCACATCCCGACCTCCCGAAGGTTGGGGAATGGTGACGCGTGCTCGACTCTGATATGAAATGCTCAGAACAAAGAATAAATAATGACTGAACATAACTATTTCATGTTTTCTCATGGAATGCGTCACATGGAATGCGTCACATCTCGACCTCCCGGAGGTTGGGGGAAGTCGACGCGTCTTCGACTCCGATATGAATTGCTCAGAACAAAGAATAAATAATAAAATAACTGGAAATAACTATTGCATTTTTAAATCGAATATTTCCACTTATAAGCAAGAAAAGTAGTTTATCTTAGAGATTGTAGCAAAATTCAATTATTAATTGAATATTCGTAATATAGACAGTACCATGAAGTGTTAGTGTGAATAGCTTTACTTTCTTTTCCCGTCTATTTATTCCTGGATTTTATCCTATACCTTAAGACGTATAGGGAAGCTGTATGATAAAATCCAGAAGACAGTCACTGGCGTCTTTCTGTGTAACATCAACTCCTATTAAGGTCATCAACACGAGGGCCAGATGCGGCGACAATTGGCAAAAACTCTCATTAGAAAAAGCCTATGTTCAGCAGTGAACTTGAAATGGCTGATGGATGCCGCTTTTTGATTGTTAATAATCCACTTTTGTAGGTAGGTAACTTATCACTACATAGTAGAAAACAAAGTGTCTTCTCGATGTCTGTTCCTATGTATGCTTAGATCTTTAAAACTACGCTATGGATTCTATGCAGTTTTTTTAAAGATAGATATAATGAGATAGAGTGATTCAAGAGGAAGGTTTTTATGTATAATATATGTATGTCGGAGGAACCTCATTCTCATCGACATCGTCATTAGTGGTTACTGGTTTAGTGGGCGTCATCAGGGTAAAATGCAGGCACGAAACACGAGGATCACGGTTTTACACTGTTTTATTCCGATTAAACAATACTTCGCTAATCGTTAACTTAATGTAAATTCTATAACAATTCACAAAGGTTAGAACAATAACGACCGAGCAGCGGGTTCGAGGTACCGATCTCACTTTTGTCACCAGATACGTTCTCTCCAAGGATCCAACTCGATCCTTCGCTTACCAGAGTCAATGAAAGAATGTCGCAAAAACTATAAACCTCTCTACAAGAAAAGATGGCGCCTCGACCCCACTCGAGACATCCGCTCTGCTCTGATTGGTCGCTACGTAAATAACAAAGTTATTACTTTTTATTCCATTAACAACGTTTTAAATCAAAAGGAGGCTATAATAAATTAAGTTATTAATTTTAACAATAATTAGAATGTAAACAAACAGAATTGTACGTTATACACGCAAGTAACAATCAACCCGACTCTAAGCTTCCTCCGACATGTCGGAGGAACCTCATTCTTATCGACATCGTCATTAGTGGTTACTGGTCTAGTGGGCGTCATCAGGGTAAAATGCAGGCACAAAACACGAGGATCACGGTTTTACACTGTTTTATTCCGATTAAACAATACTTCGCTAATCGTTAACTTAATGTAAATTCTATAACAATTCACAAAGGTTAGAACAATAACGACCGAGCAGCGGGTTCGAGGTACCGATCTCACTTTTGTCACCAGATACGTTCTCTCCAAGGATCCAACTCGATCCTTCGCTTACCAGAGTCAATGAAAGAATGTCGCAAAAACTATAAACCTCTCTACAAGAAAAGATGGCGCCTCGACCCCACTCGAGACATCCGCTCTGCTCTGATTGGTCGCTACGTAAATAACAAAGTTATTACTTTTTATTCCATTAACAACGTTTTAAATCAAAAGGAGGCTATAATAAATTAAGTTATTAATTTTAACAATAATTAGAATGTAAACAAACAGAATTGTACGTTATACACGCAAGTAACAATCAACCCGACTCTAAGCTTCCTCCGACATGTATAATATAGCGGAGAATGACTGATAATTTTAGATTTTCGACTTTTAGGCGGAACGAAGTTCGCCGGGTCAACAAGTTCATAATAAAGGAAAGACAACACAAATCACTATGAATAAGGGAATATCAATCACACAAATAAGGGTTTTTTAAACATTTCTTTATTCCATTGAAGTAGCAAACAAGCATACATTCCATCGGAGTTCTAGCTGATATCAATAACACAAGCATTGCTACTGCAGAGGACTAACTCATATAAAAGTGTGCCGGCAACCACACTTTAACCGAAACGCGAAAACCGATTCACACTAGAAATAAGTGTGGCGATTGTGTCTGCTTGGTCGAAATACACTGGTTATGTACCAACTAATAAATAATTTTGAAATACGTCTGCCCTTTCTAGTATTTTTAAGGCACTGTAACTGTTTGCAGGTGGTAGAACCAGAGTAGTTCGACCGGGGAAGTACCACCGCCACACCTATTTCTAGAGTGAAGCATTTTTTTGCGTTTCGATGGAAGGGTGTGGTTGCCGGCACACATATATATAAGGAGCCCATCACAGTCCTCGGGAGTAGCAACGCATCTGTGATTGACTTTAAATAGAACCCATGTTCTATTTGAAGTTGCTCACAGGTGTCCATGGGCGGCAGTGACCACTTACTATCAGATGGGCTGCATGCACGTTTGCTGCTTCAATCAGAAATAAAATCCTTAGGGCTTCGTCACATAACTTTACATGTCAATAAATAAGAATCATTTTTTTTTAAACTTTCTTAGTTGTAGTAATTGTAGCAAATTGCGGCTACTTTGATGTAAAAAATAATTGTTTATTACTTAATTTACAATCTTATTCGTAATTTAAATAGTATATCATATCCCAACAAACAAAGCTTTAAATAATGTTATGAGCAATATTTATTTAATTTAATTATATAAAACTGCATAGGTAGGTATGTATGTTCTGATGAAATTAAGCAATTAAAAATGTTAGAGAATACTACGTTAACGCGCCTAAAAATAAAATGGCGCAACTACGAGTATAGAATTTAGAAATGAGGATACTGGAAATCAAACGAAAATTATTTATTGTTATGTTGCTATAGAATATTCTGATTTAACCACTATTGATATTGAAATAATATGAAATACAAATACCGAAATACCAAACAGAAGTAACTAAATAATGTAGCCGGCGTACTCGTAAATATTAGTGTAATGTTGTTTAACATACGCTGAATACATTTCATTTCAAAATTGCATTATTGAATCGGGTAAAATATTACATTCCTTTATTTACATATATCTACAAAACCACTTATGTATTACTGATTTCCTCATATCTCTTTTTCCTTCCAATTCGAGCCGTGCAATAATTTGTATTATGTGCAAATTTTTACGGACTCTAAAGGTGCCGCCACACCTATTTCTAGCGTGAAGCATTTCTTGTGTTTCGATGGAAGGGTGTGGTTGCCGGCACACTTTTGTATGAGGCGACCATTATAGTCCTCCGGAGTAGCAACGCATCTGTGATTGACTTCATATAAAACCTATGTTCTATATGAAGTTGATTATAAATGTCCATGGGCGGCAGTGACCACTTACCATTAGGTGGACTGCATGCTCGATTGCTACTTCAATATTATAGGTACAAAAAAAAAAACTAAAAAAACTCTCCATTACAGTGCAAAATATACAACTACATTAAACTTACAAGACATGGACGAGCGAAAATATGAACACTTTTAACATATGGGCTCACTTTTGCCATTATACTTATATGAATAATTTATTAGGACAGGTTCCCTATTGTACGAAATCTTAATAAAAAAGCTACTTACAATGAGTAATTTGTAATAAATCTTTGACTTTTTCTCGTCTTAAATGTCGATGTTGATTTTCAGTCTAATAACGACGCAATCAAAGTGTAGCGAAATGGCTTTTCAACTTTCTCAAAGTAAACAAAATTTCCAACATTTCGAAACTAACATTTCAAGTTATTTCTAGAACAAGTCCTCAGATTGAAGCGTCCGTTTGCTCTAATAATTCATATTGGATATTAATATTTCAGTGATTGTCTATTAGTATAAATTTTAGTGGACATTAGTTTTGCGATCAAATCTATTTAGCTTCTAGCGTTTAAGATATGTGTGTTCAATAATAAAAAGTAAGCAATTTTTAAGACACAGTAGTTCAGCAAAAACGTATTCTAGTATGGGGTGAACTTTTATGGCCTTATTTACTCTTTTATTTAACCATTTATTTCAGACAATATAAACAAAGATACATGAGTATAATTGAATACAGAGGTCTATATCATATATACCTTACAAACTAACATATATATCATTATATTCTTATAACTAATTAATAACGTGAGGGTCTGGTGACTTCCGGTGGTCCTCTCTTTCTCCTTCCTCGAAACTTCCAGAACACAACTCCTTTCGGCCACAGCCCCTCCTTCAGGAAGGTCGATACATACTCAGGTGGGACGCGTACTACAAATGAACTAAAGTTTACTGCGTTACGCGCCACCAACTTCCCGACCAGCAGTCGGAACTTCGTTTTTATTTCCAAATACTGCACTATGTCAGACGTATGAAGTGAAGACGAGAGACATACACGTGCGTCACAGGAACGGCAAGACGCAGGAGATGATTGGATCCTGTCGGTGCTGTGCCACATTGGTTACGATAAGGAGGCTTTTTCTTCTTCTTACGCTCCACTTTAATAAAGCCGTCCCTGTCCGAGGTACCATTGGACACCGCACTACGAGAGGGTTCGTGTATAAGGTCGGACACATACATTACTTTACATCACTCATATGATATGTGTAAAGTCTACCAATATGTATGAAGAGAGTTTGATAGCTAAATCCTTCTTAATTTAAGGAATAAGGAACTAAGAGTTAACAATTTACAGAGTCTCGAATTATTCTTCAAGCATCAATCGATCAGCATTGCAAGCGTCAGTGTTGAACGATAAAATCAAATGAATTTGTCTTAGACTACTTGAGTTTCCTGCAAGTTGTAACGAAAATTGTCAAAATTTTCTCAAAATGTGTCATACTCGAAAGGTAAAAAAAAAATTTTTCTTAAAACAAGCTTTTATTTCAATGGAGTGAAAAGAAAAAATAAATTTTGTAGTAGTTTTTTATATCATATTAAAGCTATATTAAAAAATAAATGTAATTTATGTTAATAAGTTATATATATAAGAGTAAACATCTACTAAGAGTAAATTAAAATAAATTATTATAAAAACAAAAAGAGGAATAAATAGACGGTTATATATAAATATACACGTTATAAGACTTTTACGTTACTACTTTTGGGACATATTCTAAAAAGTGTTAAATGTAATAAAATATTAAAAAACAGAAAAAAATGATTATAAAATTTAATTTTGGCAATCAGGTTTTTTTTTTTCATAATAATTTCTTGTTCAAAGTCAAAGTATAATATCCCGTCAATGGGCAAAACATAGATTGTCAGGAATTGAACATAATGTGGATTCTCCAAACTGGTATCTGAAGTTTAGCTGCTACTTGGTAAGCTTGATTAATTATGTTTAAACGCCACTTATCCTAAAAATGGGCTCAGCGTGAGCGCACATAAAGTTTAGGGTTAATAAATATAATAATTACTTAATGTATTCAGAAAATATGTATTTCATTCCAAGGCTTTAATTCTGCTTGACACAAAAAACACATAATTTTCATTATCTCCCAAACGCGTGTCGTAGTCGAGTATGATTTATAGATAAACCTATAGCACTCTTACTATTATTACTAATATTATAAAGGCGAAAGTTTGTGAGTGTGTATGTTTGTTACTTCTTCACGTGTCAACAGCCGAAGCGATTTCCATAAAATTTGGTAGAGAGTTTGGTGGTAGCTGATACTCTGGATTAACATATAGGCTACTTTTCACTGTGGGAAAATATCTTATTCCGGGACAATCGATTTTCGTTAACGCGGGCGAAGCTGCGGGATTCAACTAGTTTATAGATAAACCTATACTACTCTTACTACTATTACTACAACAAATTAACTATACTCAAAATAGTAATCTTGGTAATATTCTTGAAGAATGTAATGTGATGATACGAGAATCATTATTATAAGCCACTATTACGATGTGACCGACTTTAACCTTTCGAACCACTTCCATTACATTGTTTAAACGACATAAATCGATTCCTCAAACCATAGGAGCTTACGACAAACAAACCTCCATCAAGACGCAAGTAGGAAACACACTGGAGTCTAAGAAAACAGCTCAACGTCTCAATACCTGTAATCCTTGGCAGGTAAACACCGAGCCTAAGTCGCAAATGGGTCGTCAAAATCCATCATGAATATTCCGGATACTTACTAGTTCCGAGTTTCCTTTAAATACCGAACTTTGTAGGCCTTTAATATTTAGGCCGGAGTTCGTCTACGTAGTTATTTCCGTAATTAGTTTCGATAAAAGTAGCTGGCCGAAATTACTTCTAAATACTCTGATAGCGACAGTTGGATAACTTTCAATATTGAGGGACATTTTGTGTTGTTTTTCTTTTTTATATAGGAACTTAATAATAATGACTTGATATTACTGCCACAAACTAATATCTGTTACAAATTCTTAATCAAACTGAAAAGTAATCTATTACCCGATCATATGTATGTATTACCTAGTATGTATTTACCATTTTTTTCGAAGAGAAATACACGCTTTCTACACTCATAGGATTTTCTCCTGTGTCGTGGTTACCATGGACACACAAAACGAATACACGAATACACAAAAACCCAGACCCAGAATATGATTCTTAACTCATCGTTCAGATACCTGACTGGCCGGGAATCGAACCCAGGACCCATTGCGCGTTAGAGCGGTATGGTAACCGCTCAGCCACGCGGGTCGTCAGAAAGTACTCCACGCCGTGGGAGCGACATCTGACTATATGGTATTCTTACCGCACTAATTAGGTGTCCATTCTTGGCGTTGCAAATAAGACTCCTCGATCTCCGAAGGAAAGTCTGGAGTCCTCTGAGCGCGTTGCCGCTGTTGAGTCGCTGGTCTTTTCGACGATATGCAATCACACATACTGCTGTTCTTCTTGGGGTCGTCTGGCTCGACGGTTCGATCTCCCACTCTTGATGCTTGCAACCTTAGAAGCCCCCTCTTAGTCACCTCTTACGACAGGCAGGGGCTACCGTAGCCCCATACTGATCCCGGAACTACAAGGACGAGTATGCATTCTCCTAACGACACCTTTCGACTTGAGAAATGTGATTTAAACATTCCTGTCGTAAAACGTCATAAAAGATTACATAATTATTTTAATTAAAAATTTACTATTAATAACAGTGAACTAAAACATATTCGACCTACTCAATTACTAAATATATTACAAACAATACCTAGCAGTTGGGCCAGCCACCACCTTTGTACTGAAATATAAATAACGTTATTAAAGTTATCTACAGAAATATACTAAAAATAATAGTTGTAGTTAAACTAAACAGCTCTAGCTGTATAAATTTAAACAACAATAGACTAAATTTTATTTCTAATTCGATGTAGCACTAAAATATTTCGCTAGCTGTCATCATTTTCCACTGTTCATTGTTATCTGACCCTAATTCTCTCTTTCTGTAATAAGTATTTCACTGAATATTTTGACGAGATCCTATTTTTATAATGAACGTTTCTTTAAATTTTGCTCGCATTTCGTGCTTGTTTAAAACTGCTGTAATATTTTTTTTATCTAATTGAAGTAGCAAACTAGAATGCAGTCCACCTGATGATAAGTGATTGCTGCCGCCTATGGAAACCTGCAAGCAACTTTAATCTGACTTTTTTTTAATTTGACTGAAGTAGCAAACGAGCACGCAGTCCACTTGATGCGAAGTGGTCACCGCCGCCCTCGGCACGGACATCTGTAATCAACTACATACAGAATATGAGTTCCACCAAGCACAGATGCGTTGTTACTCCCGAGGACCATGATGGTCGCCTTATCTTAACGTGTGCCGGCAACCAGAATAGAACATGGGTTCTAACAGAAGTCAATCACAGGTGCGTTGTTACTCCCGAGGACTATGATGCTCGCCTCATACAAAACTGTAGAAATAGGCGTGGCAGTGGTACTTTTCGGTCAAACTACATTTGTTCTACCACATTGAAAATTATCTAGTTTGCTTTTCTCATAATATTTTTTTTAAATGCGAAAGTTTGAGACATACGCATACACACATATATGTGTGTGATTGTTACCCTTTTACCCAAAAACTATTGGATACCTGGTGATATACGAACTAAATACATGGAAATACTCGTTACCGTGGTAGATGGGACTAAAGTGGACTAAAGACTAAAGTGGAAGCGCGTAAAGCAGCTGCAATAAAATAGTCTTAAAATATTTTTATCTATAACTCACTGATTATTATCAAAGACACTTACAATTGCACAAAATAAATATAGTAGCAAAAACGCTTTGCTGTTAGTAGACACTACACTAGCTAGCTAGCGTAAGGCGACCATTTTAGTCCTCGGTAGAAGGAACGCATCTGTGATTGACTTCAGATAGATCCCATGTTCTATATCAAGTTGCTTATAAATGTCCATGAGTGGCCACATACCGTCAGGTGGACTGCATGCTCGTTTGCCATTTCGATCTGATATATATTTATACTGCCTAAGTGCAAGTCGGACTCGCGCACGAAGGGTTCCGTACTATTAAAAACGGTAAAAAATAAATTTGTCGTATGAGAGCTCCCCTAATTATATATTTTATTCTGTTTTTAGTATTTGTTGTTAAAAGTAAAATAAATACATAATCTGTGAAAATTTCAAGTGTCTAGTCTGTCTGTCACGGTTCATGAGATACAGCCTGGTGACAGACAGACAGACGGACAACGGAGTCTTAATAAAAGGGATCTACTTTTACCCCTTGGTTAAAGAACCCGAATATATGGTCTCTAGTTGTTACTAGCAATAATAAATAACAACTGATGTACATAAATGTATGCTCAAATTAGCCATTAATTTAATCAAGGAACGTGATATTGCGACACAATGGATGCATGGCATGAAAATGCAATTCAGTGCGTACTAATTGTGTGGCTTTATTAGTAGAAATTGTAAAGGTTTTTAATGAGTTCTTGCATGATAGCCAACAGTTTATTATGAAATTTATTAACAACTTAATTTTATTTATTAATCCCACTTTAAGCACGGATTTCCTTTTTTATAAAAACGTTGCAAACGAGCAGGCAATCCTTTTGATGGTAAGTGGTCACTGACACCCATATTTTTTAACTCCACACAGCACAGAAGTATACGTGAAGTTAATTCCAATCAAAAATTTCCGGAATTCACATCGAACTTGCTAGCGTGCCGATCATTATACCTTTCTGAAATTTCCATCTTAACATGTCACACGCACCTACGACAGACCCCGTCTGTCATAGACAATAAACCCAATTATGTCTATTACGTCCAGCAGTAGACAGTGGACAGGCTGATAGATGAATGAAAATAATATCATAGTTTAGCACGCTGACCATTCCTTAATATAAATATCACACGCCTTTTAAAAAATATTCTTTAACTTCTTAAGTTTCGTACAATTTCTTCCGTCAAAGTTAAATCACGTGATAATTATTTAGTCATTCTTAAAATAATGTATTACAATTGTTAAGAACGTAATTAATATGTAAACTTCTCTGTTTCAAGAAGTTAAATGAGCAGGCGACAGCCTGCTTTTGCTTCATTGTCTATCCGACCCTAATTTGCCATTTTTTGCTTCGCGCTGACGTCCGCGAAAACACACAGCGGATATTAAAGCCTCATGGTCCGCTGCGTGCATTTAATTGTTTATTTTTAGGCTATTTTTTAAAAAATCGCTTTGGTTTTATATCAACTCTTCGTTCCATTAAAGGATTGCTGAATCCATTATTGTCATACGACTTTGATGTAAATTAGCCGTCAATATATATCATAATATCCTTATCCAGTGCCCAGCAGTGAGACAAAATGGGTTGAGGAGAGACGAACTCTCTCATTCTGAGAGAAGACCCGTGCCCAGCAGTGGGACAATAATGGGTTTACGAGAGATTCTAAATATATCTGCAAAATTAGATTGATAAATTTTAGTCCTAGAAAGGTCGATAACTGTATACTAGCCTGCTAGCTAGTAAACTAGCGCTGTATAGCCTATTGCTATCAATTTGAATACTACCTACATCGCTCTAGTCAGTTATGATACCTACATAGTTTATGTCGTAGCGTATCTTCGGTTGTTTAAGAATTTAAATAATACGCTAAGAGTTAAAATATTCATTTAAAAAAATATATTATAACTGACGTAAGTAAAGTCGCAATTCCCGCAAGACTCTCTTATACTAGTAATATTAATTAATACGACAAATTGACAAAAGTGATGGTTATAGGTATTGTCAATCACCATTAGGACTAGTATAATATATATATATATATATATATATATATATATATATATATATATATATATATATATATATATATATATATATATATATATATATATATATATATATATTTAAATTTCATAACGTAAAAATACGATACCAAAAATGTCGTAAAATATAAGAGTGGTTGATAACGCTGATATAAAGTTGTGTATGACAAATTTCATGAAACTATTAAAATGGCAATTCTGATCGTTTTATTATCAGCCTAAAAATATATAAGCATAAAAAGAATTTAACTTAAGTCAAGATGTAATGTTTACAGACTTTTGAAAGTGAAATATTTTTAAATAAATACGTTTAACGAATAATGCTTTTGTGTATACTTCAAACGTTTAAAAGCAACGTCCGAGAATGAAAAATGAATGTTGTTTTCTGTGGAATATTTACATTCAGAAATTTTTTGTAACTCCTCTTCAGTATGTTTGCAATCTGTTAATGCTAATGGAGTTATTACAAAAAACGGTATACAAGTTTACTCCTTGCACTCTCTTATCTTTTTT